>BLSH010218046.1:85787-106688 GCA_018402905.1 Glandirana rugosa
ACACTAGACAGAGTCGGGAGGGGAGAAAGAGAGTCATGGGGACAGAGAGAGAGATGGGGGGCTGGATGGAGACACAGATGGGGGTCTGAGAGACAGAGGGTGGTCTGAGAGAGAGGGGGGTTTGAGAGACAGGGGTACTGAGAGAAAGAGGGGAGGGCTGAGACAGATCACATAGCACTGTTCCTATCTGTAGTCCCTCCTATGCTCTCCCCGCTCTGTGTGCAAGCAGGTATGTTTAGGATGCCAGGTGCCTGATGGCCAGCAGCGGCAGCGCCGAGTATCCCTCTTGATCGGGAGGTGCTCTCGCTGCTCTGCTCCTTGGCAGCCTCCCGCCAGTCCTCTTCCTCCGGGCCCCCAGTCAGTCTGTCCTCTGGCCTGGACCACGCTGTTCTCAGAGAGAGTAGGCTGGAGGAATCGAGGCTCTGGGAGCGCCGGGGTGGCCTCACCCGCTCCTGTTCGCCTCTTCGTGGTCAGGGAGAAGGTGGAGCTCTTCTCCCTCCCGGGCTGTCTCATCTAATTGTCCTCCTCGCTGGCCACCTTCCCCAAATCCCCACTGCTGTTTGCTGCCACGTTCCCGCTGCCACAGAACTCTGCATAAAAACCGGCCCACTGAGCCATTGGCCCACCGGAAAACTCCCGGTAGTCCCGATGGCCAGTACAGGCCTGCATACTGGACCGATGCGTGCATGCTACTTGGTATATATGTAAGTGGATGTTAACCCTCGATATTGTATACACATGCGTTACATACTATGTACTGTATATTTTTTATGCATATTATACAATGTGATTTCTTAAATATATTTTTCTTATATTCTAGAATTGAATAGATTTTGACCCACAATACAATAACCCCCGAAAAAGGATATAACACTACAATAATCCGAAACGTGTTGGGATACCAGCTTCACATGCGACCACATATATGGCAGTGTATGAGTGCATCAGGGTCAATATATTGTTATCTATATTAGTGTATACCTTGTTTTGCAATGCTCTTTCTCATTGCTTTTTTTTTTTCTTTTTGCTATTTATTTTGTAACATATTTGTATACAAGGGTGTGAAATGAACTTCATACAATTTTATATGACATTGGTAAATTAATAAAATTATATTTTTTACGCTATTACATTGTCTTGCTCTCAAATCTGCCTTTAAAGTAAATAGGGGGGGGGGGGGCATCTGAGTTTGACATTATGCCAACTCTTTTTGTTCCAATTACTTCAGGATGATGGCAGTATATTAGCTACTATTTCCCCGACACCTCTTTCTTAATCCTAGTTTAGCCTAGGGGAGGGATATGTCCCAAATCCAAGTACAGAAAGCCCTAAATAAATCACAGCAGACCCCACTAGGCTGTAATAGTAAATAGAATGGCGCCAATATCACGGGGACCCTAGGGTGCCTAAAGTGCAAACACTGACTGTAAAATGGAAGAAAATTTAAAATGAAAAGATTAATATTAATAAAGATAGTCTATGAAAAAGGCCATAAATTCCATAAAATCCATAAATTCCATAAATAAGTCCATGTAAAGTTCACGTAAGATTCAAGGATGTATCCAGTATGATGGACCAGCACACAGGGGCAGCAACCCAAAGAGCAGAAGCAACTCTGTGTGGATTGAAGAAGAGGGGGAAACAAGGTGTGCCAGACATAAGTGCAGTATGCCATCACAATGATTTTATTAGACAAGCTAAATGGATACTCACAAACTGGGGTTAAAAACATGCACATCAATGCGGAATGTCTAGGCCCAGTACAGTGTCACTCTTTCCTCGGCTGTGGTGTCATTAGGGGTTGTGTTCACATAGAGCAGATGTGGAGAAGGACCGACCAGCTGGCCGTCCGCAGTTCGCTGTGCTGGCGTGAAAGCAGTCATGGAACGCACAAAGCACCGGAATCCCCGAAGGAACTGGAAGTGACGTCAGCATTGTGACTGGCCAAAAGGGAGGCGCATTTCAATGCTACACAGAATTTACCTCAGACCCTACAGGACACAGTACACTCAGAACAGGCCTCGCCATGGTCAACTAAAGAGTGCACGTGCTCAGCGTCATATCCAGAAGTGGTCTTTGGGAAATAGACATATGAGTGCTGCCAGCATTGCTGCAAAGGTTAAAGGGGTGAGGGGGTCAGCCTGTCAGTGCTCAGACCATACGCCACACACTGCATCAAATTGTTCTGCATGGCTGTCGTCCCAGAAGGAAGCCTCTTCTAAATATGATGCACAAGAAAGCCTGCAAACAGTTTGCTGAAGACAAGCAGACTAAGGACATAAATTACTGGAAACATGTCCTGTGGTCTGATGAGACCAATATAAACTTATTTGGTTCAGATGGTGTCAAGCGTGTGTGGCGGGAACCAGGTGAGGAATACAAAGACAAGTGTGTCTTGCCTACAGTCAAGCTGTCACGTACCTAGTGGTCGAGTCTGACTTGTGCAGGGGACAACCTCTCTTACGGCCCTGGTTCGAGAACCCCTGATAGTGGAAACAGGGAGTTCGAGAGCACAGGGGGGCACGAGGGCTGGACTGATGGTAGGTGAGAGTCCACTGGAAGTCATGCAGGCAGAAGAATGGTGATGCAGGCCGGGTCGGTAACAGGCTGGCAGTACAGTACAGAAGGATCAGGCAGGAGGATGGTCGGGTGCAGGCAGGGTCGGCAACGTGCGGGCAGCAGAGGTACAGAAGAGCAGGCAAAGAGTAGTCAGAGACAGGCCAGGTGTCAGGGCAGGCAGAGAGCAAACAAAGTCCAAGGAAAGCCAGGGTCACAGATACAGGAAGTCTCTTCAGAGTAACACGCTGGGTCACAGGGTACAGGAACGCTGTAGAAAGGACAGCACTTGCTTCCTGGTGCTGTCTGCTTAAATGGCCGCTATTGGCGCCACTGCTGGCGCACATGTGTGAGCATGCGCTAAGTGTGCCCACTCATAGGTGAGCCAATGGCCCAGGATGATTCTCTACATTGCCCCTCCAAGGGGCAGCCCCCGGATGCCCAACTGGGCCCTCTTGGTCGGATGTCTTCTCCAGAATACGCTGATTAGCTCTCTGGCATGCAGGTGGTTCTCTGGCTCCCAGGAGCTTTCTTCAGGCCCATAGCCTTTCCACTTTACCAGAAAGTGAATGATGCCCCCTCTCTTCCTGCAATCGAGGATGGTCTCCACCTCAAACTCCTCCTCTCTGTCCACCAAGACCGGTTCTGGTGGGGCTGTGTTGCGCCCAGGGAAGAGGACCTTGACCACTAGCTTAAGTAGGTTCACGTGGAAGATGGGGTGAATGTGGAGAAAAGAGGGTAGATCCAGTTCAAATGCTACTTTGTTGATTTGTCTCTTTACTGGGAAAGGTCCAATGTATTTTGGGCCCAGTTTTCTGGAGGGGCAGGACAACCTCAGGTTTTTTGTAGATAACCAGACCCGTTGGCCAGGTTGCAGTTCAAATTCTCCTCGTCTTCCCTTGTCAAAACTTTTCTTACTGAGCGCCTGGGTCTGAGAAAGAGTTCCCTGTAATAGTTTATTGTTTTTCTCTAAGAACTGGGTGACTTCCAGTACAGCAGGTACAGTGCTCTCCATTAACAGGCCAGGTAGAAAGGTAGGATGGTTCGCCCAGAATGGAGTTTGCTTAGTGGCAGAATGAATTGAGTTATTATATGCAAACTCGGCTACCGGCAGCAGGGAAACCCAATTGTCCTGAGAGTAGGAAGAGTAGCAGTGGAGGTACTGCTCGAGGGTTTGATTAGTTCTCTCTGTTTGGCCATTTGACTACAGATGATATGCGGAGGAGAAGGCTAGATCAATTCCCAAAGAAGAGCACAGAGATCTCCAGAAGCGGGATGTAAACTGCACCCCTCGGTCCGAGACTATGTCACTGGGGATGCCGTGAAGGCGGACTACCTTTTTGATGAATGTTTCAGCTGTTTCAGCTGCTGTGAGGTGCCCTTCATGGGAATGAAGTGGGCCATTTTTGTGAGGCGATCTACCACCACAAGAATGGTACTGAAGCCTGCAGATGGCGGCAACTCAACTATATAGTCCATTGAGAATTGGGGCCAAGGTCGTTCCGGAATGGGTAATGGATCCAGCAGACCCCAGGCTTTGGACCTCTCATCTTGCTCTTGGCACAGACAGGGCAAGCACTCAGATAGTCCTTGCAGTCCTCATTCAGACGAGGCCACCAAAACGAGTGGGGCAGCAGCTCTGTCGTCTTGCGACCCCCAAAGTGCCCGGCTAGTTTGAGGTCATGGGAGAGTTCAAGCGCTGCTAGGCGCAGCTCCTGTGGGATGAAAAGTCGGTTACCTGACCACCACAGCCCGTCTTTTATGATAAGCCCTGAATCCGGTGGCACTGTGAGACCGACTAAGGATCGTCTGATCTGGGTGAGAAAGTCCTCTTGGGTCAGCAGGAAGCTATTGGCAGGTAGAATGGTGTCTGGAGGAGAGGAGTCCTCCGGGTCATGGAACATTCACAGGGCGCCCGGCTTCACATTCTTGGACCCAGGCCTGTATGTTATGTGCAGCCGGATTCTTGAGAAGAATAGTGCCCAACTTGCCTGTTGAGGTTTGAGCCTCTTAGCTGTCCGCAGATACTCGAAGTTCTTGTGGTCTGTGAAGACCAGAACAGTATGAGTAGCTCCTTCCAGAAGGTACCACCATTCCTCCAGGGCGGATTTGTCTGCCAGCAGTTCCCGGTCACCGATGTCGTAGTTTCTCTCGGGGGGTGAGAGCTTCCGGGAGAAGGCAATGGGATGGAGCGTGGCCTTTGGGCCTCGTCACTGAGAGAGAACTGCTCCCACTGCTGTCTCGGAGGCGTCCACTTCAAGAACATAGGGCAGAGCCAGGTCTGGGTGTTTAAGGACGGGAGCAGAGGTAAACAGTTCTTTGAGTCTTGTGAAGGCCTCTTGGGCTTCAGGGGTCCAACGGAAGCGAGAGTCCTTCTTCGTGAGTTGGGTGATAGGCGCAATGACCGCCGAGAACCCCGTAATGAACTTTCTGTAGAAGTTTGCGAATCCTACAAACCGTTGGACACCCTTAATATCGGCTGGCGCTGGCCAGTCCAGGATGGCTAAGACCTTCTGCGGGTCCATAGTTATTTCTGTAACCGAGATGTCAAAGCCAAGGAAGGAGATGCTGGCACGTTCAAAAGCGCATTTTTCCGCCTTGGCATATAGGCCATGTTGCCGAAGGTGGGCAAGCACACATCTCAAGTGCCTGCGCTGTTCCTCCAGGGAAGGGGAGAAGATTAGGATATCATCCAGATAAATCACTATAAATTGGTCTAGATAGTCTCTGAAGATATCATTCACCAGGTGCTGGAATGTAGCGGGGGCATTACAAAGTCCAAACGGCATAACAAGGTACTCGTAGTGACCAAACCTGGTTCGGAAGGTCGTCTTCCACTCATCCCCTTCCCATATGCGGATGAGATTGTATGCCCCGCTGAGGTCCAACTTTGTGAACACAGCTGCGGTTCCTAACCTCTGGAAGAGTTTGGGGACCAGAGGCAGGGGGTACCGGTTTTTGATAGTGATCCTGTTAAGATCCTGGTAATCTATACAGGGCCTGAGGGAGTGGTCTTTTTTCCCCACAAAGAAGATTCCCGCTCCGGCAGGTGAGGTGGAGGGTCTGATGAACCCCTTTTCTAGGTTCTCATCAAGGTAGGTCTTGAGGGCCACTAGCTCTACTTCAGACAAAGGGAAAAATGCGGCCGAAAGGAAACTCAGCTCCGGGTAGGTCAATCGGACAATCATATGACCTATGCGGTGGTAGGACGTCAGCCCCCTTCTTACTGAACACGTCCAGAAAGTCATGGTAAGCTACAGGTACAGCCAGGCGGGTGTCCTGGTCGTGTTCAGTGTCCAGACAGAGTACGGATGATGGGATTTCTGAAGGCTGTGGCAGGCAATGCTGGAGGCAGTAAGGAGAGCTAAACTGTACTTCCCCCAGTGGCCCAGTCAATGTGGGGGTTATGGATCCAGAGCCAGGGGAGGTCCAAAATGACTGGGAATAGCGGGGACGCAATGGCGTCCAACAGCAAGAATTCCAAGTGTCCCCCCACCGTCTTGGCAGGTACAGGGATGGTTTCCTGGGTAGCAGTGCCAGACTTAATGGTGGTTCCATCGGCCAGCTGGACGACCATGGGATGGTCTTTAGATTGAAGTGCGATCTGGTGGTTGGCTGCGAAAGTAATGTCAACAAAGCAGCTGCAGGCTCCTGAATCAACGATTGCCTGCACCAGGGTATCCCCACTGGGAAGCTGTAGGGATAGAGAGAGAGAACAAGGTGAGCTTTGTTACTTGGCATATACATCAGTCTTTGCTGGGTAGGAGTGACACACTTACTGGCCTTAGCAGGGCAGTCCCTCACCAGATGCCCAGGCCCTCCACAGTATAGATAGAGGCTGAGTGCCATACATCTCTAGCGTTCTTCTGAGGTTAATGGCGGGTGGAGAAGCCCGATTTGCATAGGTCCAGACTGGTCTGGTGGAGCGGAGGAGGAAGAGGCAGCCGGACTGGAGCCAGGGTAGCTGGGCATCATCCAGGTGAGGCGTGCAGCCCCTGTGGACCTCTCAGTCCTGCGTTCCCGCAGGTGACGATCAATCTGTATGGACAGATTGATCAGGGCGTCGAGGGTATGGGGCACCTCAACGCGAGCCAGCTCGTCCCTGAGCAGCTCTGAGAGACCCAGCTTGAATTGGTAACAGAGGGCCACGTCATTCCAGGCTGTGTCAGCGCTCCAGCGCCGGAATTTGGAGACATACTCCTCCGCTGTGCAGCAGCCTTGCTGGAGGTTGTGAAGAGCTGCTTCTGCATTGGCCGCTAGGTGGGGGTCCTCAGAGCTTGAGTGAGGCCAGCCAGATGCACACACAGGTCATCCATGGGAGAGTTCCCCTGCGCAGACTTGGACATGGCTGTCCGTTCTTGTCACGTACCTGATGGTCGAGTCTGACTTGTGCAGGGGACAACCTCTCTTACGGCCCTGGTTCGAGAACCTCTGATAGTGGGGACAGGGAATTCTGGAGCACAGGGGGGCACGAGGGCTGGACTTAGTCACTGGTGGTAGCTGAAAGTCCACTGGAACTCGTGCAGGCAGAAGAATGGTGATGCAGGCCTGGTCGGTAACAGGCTGGCAGTACAGTACAGAAGGATCAGGCAGGCGGATGGTCGGGTGCAGGCTGGGTCGGCAACGTGCGGGCAGCAGAAGTACAGAAGAGCAGGCATAGAGTAGTTGGAGACAGGCCAGGGGTCAGGGCAGGCAGAGAGCAAACAAAGTCCAAGGAAAGCCAGGGTCACAGATACAGGAAGTCTCTTCAGAGTAACACGCTGGGTTACAGGGTACATGAACGCTGTAGAATGGACAGCACTTGCTTCCTGGTTCTGTCTGCTTAAATGGCCGCTATTGGCACCATTGCCGGTGCATGCGCACAAGCGCATGCACATGCTACGTGCGCACGCGCATAGGCGATCCAATGGCCCGGGATGATTGTTTACACAAGCATGGTGGTGGGAGTGTCATGGTTTGGGGCTGCATGAGTGCTGCCGGCACTGGGGAGCTACAGTTCATTGAGGAAACCATGAATGCCAACATGTACTGTGACATACTGAAGCAAAGTATGATCCCCTCCCTTCAGACTGCGCTGCAGGGCAGTATTCCAACATGAAAATTAACCGAAACACACCATCGAGATGACCACTGCCTTCTAAAGAAGCTGAGGGTAAAGGTGATAGACTGACCAAGCATGTCTCCAGACTTAAAGCATCTGTGGGGCATCCTCAAATGGAAGGTGAAAGAGTGAAAGGTCTCTAACATCCACCAGCTCCATGATGTTGTCATGGAGGAGTGGAAGAGGACTCCAGTGGCAACCTGTGAAGCTCTGGTGAACTCCATGCCCAAGAGGGCTAAGGCAGTGCTGAAAAATAATGGTGGCCACACAAAATATTGACACTTTAGGCCTAATTTGGATATTTTCACTTAGGGGTGTACTCACTTTTGTTGCCAGCGGTTTAGACATTAATGGCTGTGTTGAGCCAGTTATTTTGAGGGGCAGCAAATTTTCACTGTTATACAAGCTGTACACTCACTACTTTACATTGTAGCAAAGTGTCATTTCTTCAGTGTTGTCACATGAAAAGATATAACAACATATTTACAAAAATGTGAGGGGTGTCCTCACTTTTGTGAGATACTGTATATTATATATATATATGCCCATTCCTAAATGTATAGGGTTAAATAACAGTATCTATTTCTATTTCTTTGTTTAGGCCTGATGGCGCCAAAGATTTCAAAGTATAGATCCAAAATGTTTCTTGGCTATACAGTCTGTGGAATCGCTCAGCTGGGGGGTACTTCAGGGATGCTGAGTTCAGGGTGTCCTTCCGTTACTGACCTACGATGTTTGCTGAACCTGGCCCTGAGGGTCCAGATGGTCCTGCCAACATAATACAGACCTCAGGGTCAAGTCAGGCAATACACAACATAGGTAGTAGAACAATTATAGATGGATGTCAATGCGTAAGTAGTACCACCAGAAGAAAACGATTTCTTACCATGGCCGACATGGGCGCAAGTTAGGCACAATGCCTTCTTGCAGTGAAACATGCCAACCAATCGTATAAGGGTAAGTTATTTTTGGTGCATGAGTTTGGATGAAGGCTTGATTCTGCTTGGAGCAATTTTGCTCTTTACATTTTTAGCTTTTCTTTTTCTTCAAACCTAGGCCTATCCTGTATTGATGATGTTAAATGAGGATCCTGGGTAAGGATGAACCAATGTTTGTTGAAAACATTTTCTATTTTCCATTAACCCCTGTTTGTGAGTATCCATTTTTTGTATAATAAAATCACTGTGATGGCATACTGCACTTAGATCTGGCGCACCTTGTTTCCCCCTCTTCTTCAATCCACACAGAGTTGCTTTTGCTCTTCGGGTTACTGCCCCTGTGTGCTGGTCCATCATACTGGATACATCCTTGAATCTTACATGAACTTTACATGGACTTATTTATGGAATTTATGGACTTTTTCATAGACTATCTTTATTAATATTTTCAGTTTTAATTTTCTTCCATTTTAGTCAGTGTTTGCACTTTAGGCACGCTAGGGTCGGAGTGATATTGGCGCCAGTCTATTTACTACCTGTATTTTTTGAAGACTGTTTGCGCTGTCATAATCTGGGTAACCGTGGGTGCCATCCACTTGTTTATTAAATAATTTGCATATGTAGGTATCCTTGTGACATCTATCCATGTGATGTCACTATTTTACTATTTATAGTTTTCATTCAATACATACTGGTGGCTGTAGACATACTAAAGCACATAGAAGATTCTAAATAAAATGTTCTGGACCAGCTTTTCCAACTGTTCCCTAAAGATAAACCAGGTTATACAAACAAAAAGGATAATGATACAAGTACTATCAACTCCACTGGTGATAATAACAGAATGTCTGTCAATCCCACCAGGTCTGGTCATGAAGGAGCCCCTGTCACCCTACCTATGGTGCATTTACCCAGCCCTCCCTCTGAGGATGGCAGTGCTAATCTTGCCAGCATCTCAGATGGGACCAGCTCACAGATCCCCAAGGACCCGTCCCTCAGCATTAACGTCTCCACCCCTGGACCTGTTGTAGTGGACCCCTGCACATCTCAGTCCTCTATGACAGTCGAGGTTTTGATTCACCCTGAACCTTCCCACCTACAGACTTTTTTATGCCAAAGTCCCCCTCCCAGCCTCAAAACAACCACGACAAAATGAAAACTCGAAGACGAGGTAGGAGAGGGGGAAAACATAGAACCCAATCCCAGGAATGCAGAAAAATTGCCGAAAATAAAGGGATTTTATTAAAGCTTACCGTAAAATCCTATTCTCCGAGTTCACTGACAGACGCAGCTCTTCATTGACTTGTGGGTTTATGCTTGTCCCACTAGGAGTTAACTAGGCAGGGAAAAGAACAGCTGGCCCCTCCTATGGGGCCGTCCTCTCTTCCCACATAAACCCTCCACATAGCATAGCTCATCAGTTTGTACACAAGCCTTACCAAAAACAGAGCACAGAGGGGTGGGTGCTGCATCTGTCAGTGAACTCAGAGAAAAGGATTTTACGGTAAGCTTTAATAAAATCCCTTTTTCTCCTACGTTCACTGACAGGCACAGCTCTTCATTGACTTGTGGGGATGTCCCAAAGCTGTGTCAAAAAAGAGGGGTGGGCAAACGATAACAACTGTACCCAACAGAACCTCTTAAGGAGGCGTACAAACATGCCTACACTGCCGCCTGCAATACTTTGCTGCCAAAAGCAGCATCCAAAGATGCTAATACATCAACCTTATAAAACTTAGTGAAAGTGTGCACCGAGGCCTAAGTGGCTGCCTTGCACACCTGTGACACCGAGGCCTGGTGTCTGAGAGCCCAGGAAGTGCTAACCGCCCGGGTAGAGTGAGCCGTGACCGGAAAGGGGGGAACCTTGCCCCGAACAGAATATGCGTGGGTCATGGTCTGTCTAACCCAACGAGAGATAGTAGCCGACGAGGCCGCCAAACCTTTGCACGGACCCTCTGTCAGCACAAATAAGGCATCAGACTTCCGAAAAGAAGCTGTAGCAGCTAAATACACTCGTAAGGCCCTCACTACGTCCAAGGCATGCAACTCAATTTCTTTTGGGTGCGATGGACGTGGGCACAATGAAGGAAGAACAATATATACATTAATGTGGAAAGAAGAAACCACCTTCGGAAGAAACGAAGGAGAGGGTCGCAAGACCGCATTGTCCTTGTGCAGGACTAGGTAGGGAGACCACCCGTCTGGTGGAAGTGATGGCTACCAAAAAGGCCACCTTCTGCGAAAGCAGCTGTGAGGAAATCTCCCTGATTCTTTCATAGGGCGGTTTCTGAATACAGAAAGCACCAAATTCAAATCCCACGGGGCCATCAGGGCCTTCACCCGAGGCGCCACATGTCGCATACCCTGTACAAAGGTACGAATCAGTGAGTGCGAAGCCAAAGGTCTCTGAAAAAGAATCGCCAGAGCCGATATCTGGCCCTTGAGAGTACTCAAGGCCAGTTTTTTGTTTAGGCCTTGCTGCAAAAAAGTCAGTACCCTAGACACCACATAAGAGCGAGGGTCATGCCCCTCCGCCTCGCACCAAGCTATGTAAGCCTTCCAGGTGATACACTTGCGAGCTTTTAGCAAGGTAGGGATCACTGAGTCAGCGGCTCCCCTGTCCCTCAGTACCTGGGACTCAATAGACAGGCCGTCAAAGCCAGCGAGGGTAAAGCAGGGTGTAAGATGGGCACCTGAGACAGTAGATCTTCTCGCAGCGGGAGCCGCCAGGGAGCGTCTTCCACCATTCGCACCATGTCGGTGTACCACGTGCGCCGAGGCCAATCTGGAGCCACCAGGATCATTGGTATCCCCTCCGCTACTACCATGCATATCAATTGCGGTAGAAGCTTTATTGGAGGGAAGGCGTACAGAAGGCGGTAACGGCCCCAGGGGGCCACCAGAGCGTCCGTGGTCACTGCCAACGGATCCTTCGCTCTGGACACAAAAGTTCTTCACCTTGTGATTGAACCGAGACGCCATGAGATCCACGTCCGGCGTCCCCCATCTGTGGCAAAAAACAAGGGGGAGGAGGACGCTTCTTAGGGGACCGATAGGCGACATCCACCCGGGTGAGAAACTCACTAAAGACCGCCCGCAGCTGGTCTAAAAAAGCCCCCTGCACAGATTGCGCCAACGCTGAGTCCTCCCCAGCAGGTTCAGCAGTATGGTCTGCCATCGTTCTCCCCTGAAATCACCCTCAGTAACACACAGGTGAATAGTAACACTTGAGGCACCCTCACACAGCCGCACACCACCGCCCCACAGCACACCAGGGAGTGCCAGGAGGACTGCACCCGCCGCCACCAGCACCCACAGGAGAGCCCAGCTATACTTGCTGTTTTTGCTGCCTGTAACTGAGGACCGTCAGAAGAGCTGCGCCGTCAGGAGCACACACCGTTCCAAAGAGAAAGGAAAAAGTCTGTAGCACGTTTTTACAGCAGCAAGGGAAACCAATATGGCCGCCGAGTGGACACTAGAGGCCGAAACCACCTACAGGAGAACATGCAGTACCGCAAATGGCCGCTCCGAGCGCTAGAGGGAAAGCTCCATAGGCTCACATGTCTGCGACTACGGCAAAATGGCGACGGTCTACCGCAAAATGGCGGCGGATCACCGCATGGCGGCGAAGATCAGAAAGAAACGGCGCCAACGATCGGGTGCGGTGCGGGGAGAAAAAGGGGGCCCATGCGCCCCTAAATAGCGGCTACCCAGAAAATCGCCGGGGGGTCGTCGGTCCCCCCTCCACCCCTAAGGGAGGGGGGAGGGGAGAACTCTCACTCACCACTCCTCTCGGGCGTAGCGGGTAGCCACCCGTATACAGTCCTTCCACCCCTGCCTGAGCAGGATGCTGCCGGCCGATAGCGAGACGCCCAAACTGGATCGCAATCTGGGACTTGGGCGCAAATGGGGGGAGACACCAGGCCGCCCGCACAGAACGGGCACGATGCGGCAGGTGCCCATACCGCGGGACTGGCTCGCATCGGTCGGCCAGGCCGGGGAAAGTACAGAATCCAAACGACCCTCTATGCCCTGGCCGGCTTCTTGATAGCAGATTCACTGCTGATAGAAGTAGTAAAATAAAAATGAAAAGAAAAAATTCAGAAAAAACGGTCACAATCAGACCGCAGTCCCCTAAGGGAAGCCAGGTCAACTACTTGCAAACTAGGCATTAAAACTGCTGAGCTATGCTATGTGGAGGGTTTATGTGGGAAGAGAGGACAGCCCCATGGGAGGGGCCAGCTGTTCTTTTCCCTGCCTAGTTAACTCCTAGTGGGACAAGCATAAACCCACAAGTCAATGAAGAGCTGCGTCTGTCAGTGAACGTAGGAGAAATAAAGATTTACAATTTGTCAAAACATCCACTCACCACGCTAGAGTCCTCCATATTAGATCGGGGATTCAATTTTGCTCCCTCTTCTCTATCCTATTCCTACACCTTGTTCAAAGATCTCAACAGATTTATTAGAAACCTGACAATGAAAAGACACTTTATTATCAAGGCATGTAAAAATCAAGTTCCAGAGGATAATGTTTCAGAGACCATGCAGATATGCCTAGATACTACCCTTGAACAACAAGCATTACAGGATTTATGCCAATTGTATTATGATGATTCAGGAGAGAATGACGTAGATCAGCCTTTCTCAACCCTTTCAACACAGAGGAACCCTTGAAATAGTTCTCCGGTCTCAGGGAACCCCTGCTAAAAATTTTAAATTTACAACTCTTGATACATTAGTGTGATGGTCAATGGAAGAATGCTCCTTACACTTGTGGTCATTGGGAAGAATTACCCCCTTACAGATAGCTAAAAAGAACAATGGTGTCATTGGGAATTTATCTGAGAGGTAGAAATTGACCATTGCTCAAGGAACTCATTGCAACCTCTGGAGGAACCCTGGTTGAGAAACCCTGATGTAGAAGATGGTTGGGTATGGTCACAGCTCCCTTTCTCATCTCCTGAGATAAAACACACCAATTTCAGACCCACATCGATATTTAATCCTACACAATCTAAGGACACGTATTTGGATACTTTTTATCAGGTGGTCTATCATGACCTTAGAGAAATGTGCAACAAAGATACTACGAAATCCCAATATTGCTCGATGAATCTTACGCCAAAAGAACATCAAGCATTAGACTCCCTGACTAAAAACGATACGATTATCATTAAGGCTGCGTACAAGGGGGAGGTATTGTCCTATAGGATAAACCTACATATTTAGCGGAAGCACATCGCCTACTTTCAGACCAAAACACTTATGTAAAACTAAAGAGTTACCCCCTTTACCAAAATGTACTATAGAAGCCGAACAGCTGCTAACCTGGACCCATTCCAGAGGGCATCTTGAGTAAGAATGAATTGTAATTTTTTTGAAAACCATTTTACAGTGTTCCATACTTTTACCATCTCCTGAAGGTACATAAGGACTTGAATAACCCCCCTGGACGTCCTATTATAGCCTCCATGGAGAGCTTAACCTCCCTCTTCTCTTTATATGTGGACCATTTCTTACAGCCCATAGCTCAATCTCTGCCAGCATACATCCGTGATGGGTCTCACCTACTGGAACTCCTCCAGCCTAATAGTTGGGAACCACTGCATTTATGGGCCTCTCTTGATGTGTGTTCTTTATACACTTCAATACCACACAAAGTAGGAGTTTATCCTCTTGGCAACAAGATTTTGTCTGGAGCATAATTACTTCCAGTTTGATGGCGATTATTACCTACAGAGACAAGGCATAGCTATGGGGGGGCAATTTTGCCCCCAGCTATGCAAGCATCACCATGGGGCTATGGGAGGCCAGGTGCATTTGGAAAAACAACCCATTTGCGGCGCACCTGGTTTTCTATGGCCTATACATAGATGATGTGATCATCATCTGGGACGATCCCAGAGAGTCCTTCTTGCAGTTCGTAGAATACTGCAATTCAAATTCTTTCGGACTATCCTACACCATGGTAGTTGACCCCAGCACATTATGCTTTTTGGACTTGGAATTACTTCACTCCGAATCCAAAATCCTTGCCAAGATCTACATGAAGCCTACAGCTGGTAATTCCTTTTTACATTTCTCTAGCTGTCACCATCCGAGATGAGTCTGTAATGTCCCCAAGAGTCAATTTCACAGTTTAAGGAAAAATTGTACTAGACTGGAGGATTATCATACACAAGCGGAAGGTTTAAAGAGAAAATTTCTAGATAAGGGTTATCACCCTGACCTAACCAATGAGGAAGCAGGTCATTATTCCACAGAGGTATTACCTAGGCCTAAGAGGAAAAGCCAAGGACCATTAATAAGGTTCATCACTCAATACCATAGCCAGTACCGGAAAATGGAAAAGGTTTTCAACAAACATTGGTCCATCCTTACCCAGAAACCTCATTTAACATCATCAATACCAGATAGACCTAGGTTTGCCTACAGAAAAGCTAAAAAGGTAAAGAGCAAAATTGCTCCAAGCAGAATCAAGCCTTCATCCAAACTCATGCACCAAAAACAACTTACCCTTATACCATTGGTTGGCATGTTTTGCTGCAAGCAGGCAACTTGCGCCTATATCTCCCATGGTAAGAAATCTTTTTCTTCCAGTGGTACTACTTACACATTGACATCCTTCTATAATTGTTCTACTACCTATGTTGTGTATTGCCTGACCTGCCCCTGAAGTCTGTATTATGTTGGCAGGACCATCCGGACCATCAGGGCCAGGTTCAGCAAACATCGTAGGTCAGTAACGGAAGGTAACCCTAAACTCAGCATCCTTCGCCACTTTTCCAAATACCACTCACAGTCTGTGGAGGGTCTCCAAGTGTGGGTGATCGAGTCCATATCTGACAAGTACCCCCCAGCTGAGCGATTCCGCAGACTGTGTAGTCAAGAAATATTTTGGATCTATACAAAGAAATAGATACTGTTATTTAACCCTACACATTTAGGAATGGGCATGTATATATATATATATATATATATATATATATATATATATATATATATATATATATATATATGTATGGATTGTTGGTGGGTCATTCTGTATGCATGGGGTGCTGTGCGGCACGCAGGATATATGAATTTATACACACATGGATGCATATTTGTTGTTATTTCATAGATTTAATATTGATATAATATAATAATACATTAATATAACAACATAACATAATTTATTACAGATATCGCACAATCCTATGTCTATGGTGGAATGGTAAGTGCCCAGTTCCACTATAGATCATATAAGATATTGTATTGTTGCAGAAAGCTGTAGCCCAATGCAGGAGGTACAGCATGTGTAATACAGGACATACAACGCGTATTGTATTTTTATTTTTTTTTGTATTTTTATTTTCAATTTTATTTTCATATGTTTTTATTCACATCCTTCTCCACTCTGTTTTTTGTTCTCATATACAGAATCTTGTTAGGTATCCATAGGTGTATCTTTGGTATGTTCAAAAGATCTCAGGTTTAATGTTCGTGTGATATCTATTTATACTCATACCTGTTCACTTGTACATACATATATTTTTATATAAACCTTTATTTATGTTTTAAATAGCAGATGGTCCAGTAATGCACCTATTTTATAGTTATATCTCCATGCACTGAACACTCCTAAGTCTAAACACTCCCGACAGGACACGGGGCTCTGTATAACTTCTATAGGCTTGCTCCTTATAGATCCTTGTGGGGGAATTGAGCACGCCCCCTGGGCAGCCTATAACGGCTCCCCTTGCTCGGGCCTGTAGGGTCTGAGGAAAATGCTATGTAGCATTGAAACGCATCACCCTATTGGGCAGTCACACTCCGGGTTCCGGTGCTTAGTGCGTTCCATGGCTGCTTTCACGCCAGCATAGCGGACCGCGGACGGCTGGCCGGTCCTTCTCCACAGCTGCTCTATGTGAACACAACCCTCAACAGCACCACAGCCAAGGAAGAAGTGACACTGTACTGGGCCTAGACTTTCTGCAT
The DNA here is from genome assembly GCA_018402905.1 of Glandirana rugosa. NCBI lineage: Eukaryota > Metazoa > Chordata > Amphibia > Anura > Ranidae > Glandirana > Glandirana rugosa. The sequence goes on from BLSH010218046.1 coordinate 102,365, forward strand.
TGATGTGCATGTTTTTAACCCCTGTTTGTGAGTATGCATTTAGCTTATATAATAAAATTATTGTGATGGCATACTGCACTTAGGTCTGACCCCACTAGGCTGTCATCTCCCCTTGCTGAAAAAAGAATTAGTGTGTAAATGATGGTAAACATGGAGTAAGCAGAGTGTCTTTCATATGTATCAAACTGTGGATGATATGGAGAGAGGACCCCTGGGAGCACCATAGAGCCCTGATATACCATAGAGAACAGCTGACTGGGAGAATAAACAGAGGACCCCTAGAGGCGAGCGGATGCTAAAGCATCACCGGATTTTTTAATATCATTACATGCATACCGTAAGCCAGGGGCGCCCAACCTTTTGAGGAGCGAGAGCCACTTTAGACACTTGGTAACCAGTCACAGGCCACAATGAGTGCAGCGGACAGGGGACATGTTCGTGCCCACGCTGCATATGCAGAGCAGACACGTACACAACCCGCTTTACTCTATGGGCCCTTCGTTCTGATTCTCCCAGACAGAAGGGAACTGATTCCCTTCAGTTTTTTTAAGTAGATCGGATTGGAGATAGGCAGGTGTAAAAGGACATGAGTCCATTTACATCTGCCACTCTATAGAGGTGAATGGAGGGTCTGATTGGGTCCACCTGAAAGACAGAAAGGCGGACCTAATTAGACTGATCAAGGGCCTAAGGCTGCATTCACACTGATGCACTGTGGTTTACCTGCACCTCTACTGACCTCAATCTTCACTTCTTCCTCAGGATTCCTGCAGGTATCGCTGGCTGCTGCTGTCCCCTAGGCGGGTATGGCTGGTGGCTGCTGATGGTTGTACTGCTGGTGGGTACTGTTGGTGCGTTCTGCTTGCTGATACTACTGGTGGGTACGGTTGCTGGGTACTACTGGCCATCCCCGAGCATCAGTGTGACAGGAGTGCTGGAGGAAGCATGCGGCTGCAGTAGAGAGCAGAGCCGATACTTCCTGTATCACTCCTGTCACAGGCAGAGTACATTTGGTGTCGCTCCGTCTGTGACAGAAGTCAGCACTATGCAGGATGCTTTGGCTCTGCTTCATCTAGCGCTGGCTCCGTTCTTCACACTGATGCTAGGGGATGGCTGGTCAGGAACCCACGATCCAGGCTTGCTGACTCACCATCCCAGAGCAGGAGGCGGTAGTCCACATCAGAGGGCCAGTGGCTGGGCACTCCTGCCCTAAGCTGTGCCAAGGTGGGAGGCTAGTGAACACAGAAGTGACACTACGGAGGAAGAAAGGGAAGATTACTCATTTGTAAGGTCATTCACAGCTAATGGTGAAGGGATATACCACCATTATATACAAAAAAGGACAGTTTGTTCCATTTGGAATAGACACTTTATGTTTATAAAACTCAAATACATGTATAAGTCTGCGCTACACATACAAAAGATCACGAATGATATATATAATAATAGCAGCCAGCATAATTTTGATTGATCACTCAAAATAAGATAAAAAATAGTCCAATATGCAGCGCTAGATGAACAGTTGATGAACAAAAAATATTAGAGTAAAGATCCAGCAACCCTTCAGTGTGACATAGAAACACTCCACACCACGTGAACAGGCAATCTCCTTACCAGAGCCCTATTAAGATAGCGCATGGGATATGAATCTATCTCCTGTAAAATGGATCCCAGTGAAAAATTCCTCCGGTATTAATACAGCGAATATTCTTCAACCAGTGACACCACAGTCATGGGAAAACAAGGAGAGTAATCCAACATAGTGAGGCCCGTCAGGTCAGTTTAAAAGGGTTTAATAGATTATACTCACATAACAGCAGATGAAATACAGCATCAAACAAGTCAATTCAAAGGACCGCGGTTGAGTTGGGGTGTGCTAGGCGTGACGCGGCGTCACCTGAGGCGTTTCATCCAATAGGATGTCTTCAGAGGTGTGCCAGTCAGCCCCAAGCACGCCTATAAATCAAGCTGACACAGGAAATGGCGTCTGAAGCGCAAAAACGTCACATCCGCGTTCCAAAGACAGGAAATGCGGTTACATTCTTTCTAGATAGGGATTCCGAATTGGCCCCCATGCAGATTGAGTTTGTTCTTGGCCTACTCACATTCGCCATGGGACATAATTATTTCTGGTTTGGCGGCTCCTACTACTTGCAAAGGGTTTAATCAATTATACTCACATAACAGCAGATGAAATACAGCATCAAACAAGTCAATTCAATGGACCGCGGTTGAGTTGGGGCGTGCTAGGCGTGACGCGGCGTCACCTGAGGCGTTTCATCCAATAGGATGTCTTCAGAGGTGTGCCAGTCAGCCCCAAGCACGCCTATAAATCAAGCTGACACAGGAAATGGAGCCTGAAGCGCAAAAACGTCACCTCCGTGTTCCAAAGACAGGAAATGCGGTTACATTTTTTCTAGATAGGGATTCCGAATTGGCCCCCATGCAGATTGAGTTTGTTCTTGGCCTACTCACATTCGCCATGGGACATAACTATTTCTGGTTTGGCGGCTACTACTACTTGCAAAGTAGGGGAGTCGCCATGGGAGCTAAATTCGCCCTAAGTATGGCCAATTTATTTATGGCCATGTGGGAGGAGGAAGTCGTCTATGCAGACAGGAGGCCAGAGGTGGTCTTTTGGGGTAGATATATAGACGACGTCCTCCTCCTGTGGGATGGGGGTCTGGATTCCTTACGGAGCTATATGGCAAGTCTCAATAGTAACACATTGGGCATATCTTTCCAATATGAGGCCAGTAGCTCCAATATCCATTTCCTTGATCTAAACATAGAGATCAGGAATGGGGCCCTGGTTATTTTAACCTTTTTAAGGCCACTGATCAGAATGGTTACATTAGCCAGGGGAGTTGCCATCACCCCAATTGGCTTAAGTCTGTTTCTAAGGGCCAGTTTATTCGTTTAAGGCGTAATTGCTCTCGGGATGATGATTTTGTTAGACAGGCTAAGGTGCTTAGGGATAGGTTTACCGATAGGGGTTACTCTAGCAATGTTCTCGATAGAGCCATTGTAGAGGTTGCTGCCATGGACAGAGCCCCTATGCTGATAAACTGAACTGCACCTAGGGATGCCAATCGGAGGGATTTTAGGTTTTCATTTTTGACCACCTTTTCCAAACATCATGTTGTGAAAAGGATTATCAAAAAGCATTGGGCTGTCCTAAAGAATGACAAGATTCTGGGGCCTGTGCTCCCAGAACAACCTTCTATCATTTTCAGAGGTGTACCCCCCCCCGAGACTTCAGGTGGCACCTAATGTCTTGGATGCACCTCATAGAGTGTCATTTTTTCAAAAGCTGAAGGGGTATTATAGGTGCGGACGATGTAAGATCTGTGAAATTAATAAAGTCCGCGCCAAAAAAAAAATCTGTAATTTTAATTCCACGGTCACATGTAGGCAATATGACATCAAGTCCTTCATTACGTGCTCCTCCCGCAATGTGGTCTATGTGCTCACCTGCCCCTGTGGTCTTCAGTATGTTGGTCGCACCACCAGGACCATGAGAGTAAGGGTGGGTGAGCATATAGCCAACATTAAGAAGGGGTTCCCTAAGAATTCTGTCTCTAGGCATTATCTGGAACATCACCATAGGGAACATCACCATAGGGATCCAACGGGGACTATTTTTCTTGCTATAGACCGTCTTACACCCCATTGGCGGGGTTGTTTTGTAAGACGGGAGATTTCTAAGTTTGAAACCCACTGGATTTTTTACCTTAAATGTTTTGTCCCGTATGGGCTTAACGTGGACCGGGACGTTAATTGTTTTATTAATAATGGCTAATTGATCATTTTTATTTCTGTTATCCCCATTTAAATTTGATATATCTATGTATTCTGTATTTGCTTTTATTTTTTTGTATAATGAGTCATGTGCAATTATTTGACTGTGAAAGATTTTGACTGCTAGTTTTTGGTTATGGACCTTATAGGTGGTTACACCAAGGGTCCAAGACATTACTCTTTATCAGAATAACAAAAAATTTTTTTGGTTATTCAATAACTATAAGATGAGCTCCTGTTTTTGATTCTATTGATTTAATCTGTATTTGGTTTAACCACTTAACAACCGCCCCATAGACAATTGACGTCTACAGGGCGGTTTCTTAATTCTGGGAGGACGTCTATTGACGGCGCGTACACGGGAACATCCGTGACCGTCGGGTCCGGGGGACCCGACTGATCACGGATCGTGGTGAATGGCCGCTGTGCGCGGCCTTTCACCACGTGATCGCGCCGTCAAATGACGGCGTGATCACATGTAAACAAGCCGGCGGAAGCGCAGGCTTGTCTCTCCTCTCCGCAC
>BLSH010218071.1:23063-34231 GCA_018402905.1 Glandirana rugosa
ATAAATCGTCTTATGTTTAACCGGATTTAACTACTTCTAATTAACCTAATAAATGTATAAAAATAACCTATACAAAACATCGTCTTTCATTTTTTATAACCAAAGAAAAAAGTTTTACCAACGAGAAAAAAAAAAATATCGCGTTTTTTGTTTTCGACCTTTCCACTAGTTTATGGTGGTTTTCTTTCGAGATAAATACGCTTTTTTCCTGTAGTCAAAACAAACCCATGTTGTAGCGCGTTGACGCGTGGCAAACCATTTAACACTGATGGGGAAGCGTACAATATCAGCCTTTATTAAATGTTAAAAAGTACATAAAGGGGTATACAGGTTTGAATGCTGACATGGTTAACCCCTTCAAACCTGGAAAAATTTACCCCCTTAATGACCAGGCCATTTTTTGCGATACAGCACTGTGTTACTTTAACTCACGATTGCGCAGTTGCGCGATGTTGTACCCAAACAAAACTGATGTCCTTTTTTCGCATAAATAGAGCTTTCTTTTGGTGGTATTTGATCACCTTTCCAGCTTTTGTTTTTTGCGCTATAAAAAAAAAAAGAGCAACCATTTTGAAAAAAGAAACCAATATTTTTTACTTTCTGCTACAAAACATATCCAATAAAAATATGTAAATAATCCAATTAATCTTCATCAATTTAGGCCAATTTGTATTCTGCTAAATATTTTTTGTAAAAAAATCCCAATTATTGTATATTGATTGGTTTGCGCAAAAGCTGTCGCTTCTACAAACTTTGGGAAAGATTTCGGGACTTTATATTTATTTATAATTTTTTTAGTAGTAATGGCGGCGATTGGCGATTTTTAGTGGGACTGCGACATTGCTGCGGACAAATTGGACACTAAGTGACACTTTTTAGGGACCAGTGACACCAATACAATGATCAGTGCTAAAAAAATGCACTGACACCATAAAAATGACAATAGCAGGGAAAGGGTTAACATCAAGGGGTAATGAAAGGGTTAAATGTGTTCCCTATGTGTGCTTTCTAAATGTGTGGGGGACGCTGACACTAGATGAAGAGAGAGATCGGTAATCCTGATTAGTAGGATCTCTCTCTTACTCTGTGATAGAACAACGGTCTGTATTGTTTACATAGACCACCATGTGGTCAACATACAGGTACGTTGTTTCACACAGCCGGGCCGCACTGCCACAGTAAATGTGCAGTGGGCAGTCCGAAACTGGTTAAAGCTGTATTTAACCCAAAAGCAAACATTTATTATATCGCAGCTTACCAATTCTTAAATGGGATGGCTGTATTCATTTCTTATTTTACGTTTTCTTTCTTCTATTTTCATATGGTGATCCAGCCAACAGTTTTGTTGTTTCACAAAAACACAAGCTCTCCAGCAGAATGTATCAGGCCCCATGGATAGGATAAACCACTTAACATTGGCACTATGATTAAAAGTTTTTATCTATTCATGCAAAGCCTTTATAACAAAAGACACAAGACTGCTTGCTGTAGCTGCTTATAAAGGGTGAGTGTAGTTTTTCTTCAGTTTGTTAGTGTATCTAAATCTGCTAATACAAATAACACTGTTTCCTGCAGACTGACAATGTTGCCTTTTGTTGTGCCTATTGTGCTCATTCCTCCAGAGCTATGTCTCACTAATACACGAGGTGGGTTACTGGCCAGATCACCAAGTGAAAACAGAGCGAAAAAAGCCAAGGAAAAGAAAACTGATGCAGCCAAACACTTCTAATGATTGGTATGCTGCAGTATAATACATTTTTTGGTTTTGGGTTTAATACAACTTTAACCACTTGCCGACCGTCAACCGCAGGTTGACGGCGACAAGATGGCTCTGCTAGGCAAACTGCAGTCATACGACGGCGGCTGCCAGATCGAGTACTCTGAGCGCGTGCACACCGACGGAGGCGCGCCCACACACTCACTGTGTTCCGGGGGGCCAGGGAGCGGGTGCGGCGGACTAGATCGCTGCCGGCTACCCGCGATGCCCCCCCCCGGAGTGAAAGAATGGAGGTCCGTGTATGTAAACATGGATCTCCGTTCTGTGAGGGGGGAAGGACTGTGATCACAGCCTTCCTCTATATGGAAGCTGTGATCACTCCCCTTCCCCGGCCAGGGCAGCCCACACACAGTTAGAACACGCCCAGGGAACACAGTTAACCCTTAGAGCGCCCCCTGCAGGTTAACCCCTTCACTGCCAATGGCATTTACACAGTAATCAGTGCATTTTTATAGCACTGATCGCTGTATAAATGCCAATGGTCCCAAAAAAGTGTCAAAATGGTCTGACATGTCCACTGCAATATCGCAGTACCGCTAAAAATTGCAGATCACCGCCATTACTAGTAAAAAATAAAAAAAAAATAAAAACCCCAAAAACTAATTCTCATCATCCATAAACGTGGCAACTTTTGCGCAAACCAATCAATAACCACCGATTGTGATTTTTTTGATCACAAATATGAGGAAGAATATAAACCGTTGAAAAAAATGTTTTTTTTATATTTTTTTTTTTGGATTTGTATTTTAGCAAAAAGTTAGAAATTTGGCGTTTTTTGCAAAATTGACGCTCTTCTTTTGTTTATAGCGGCGATCAGAAATGATGCAGCGGTGATCAAATACCACCAAAATAAAGCTCTATTTGTGATAAAAAAAGGACGCAAATTTTGTTTGGGTACAACATCACATGACCACGCAATTGTCAGTTAAAGCGACACAGTGCCGAATCTCAAAAAGTGCTTTGGTCCTAAAGTGTGAAATCCTTCCGGGGCTGAAGTGGTTAAAATACAATTCAAGGATTTTTTAATGACTGTGCTGTAGGTCACTGGGCTGAAAATAAAAAAAAGCTTGCATTTAGGAAAGGCAGACAGTAAGCAATGTCGGAGGCAAATGTAGAAATGTGTAGGGTGATTCATACTGTATTTTATGGACATGCAAATGCAGGTCACTCTTTAAATAATTGGCAGGTGAAAAGGATAAGAAATTTTAAACTGAGTGCACTCATACTGTACATGTTACGAATAAGCTAGTAGGTCAAATTAATACTTTTGTACTTAATGCACCTCCACTTTTGTTTTCTGACTACAGTAGATCAATTTTTTTCCCTGATGGATTACATCTTTGAGCATCAGTAAATTTACAACATCTTACAAAGTTTTATCCTTTCTGAAAGTTTGATCTTAAAACTATACACTACCAAATTTGCAACAGCCAAAAATAAAAGTGAAATGTAAATAAATCACCAGGACCAGATGGCTTGCACCCCAGAGCCTTGCTAGACAGTTATTCCTAATCTTTAACCACTTCAATACCAGGCACTTTCCCCCCTTCCCACCTTGACCAATTTTCAGCTTTCAGTGCTGTCACATTTTGAATGACAATTGCGCGGTCATGCAATGCTGTACCGAAACAAAATTTTTATAATTTTGTTCATACAAATCAAGCTTTCTTTTGGTGGTATTTGATGACCTCTGCAGTTTTTATTTTTTGCGCTACAAATAAAAAAAGACCAAAATTTTTTTTTAAGAAAAAAGTTTTTCTCTGTTTCTGTCGCAAAACTTTGTAAATAAGTACATTTTCTCCATCGCTGATGGGCACTGATGAGGCTACACTGACGGGCACTGATTAGGCAGTACTGATTGGCATTGATGAGGCAGCCCTGATGAGGTGGCACTTACAGGCACTGATGATGAGGCACTAATATGCAGCACTGATGGGCACTGATAGGTGGCACTGATAAGCAGCACTGATGGGCACTGATAAGCAGCACTGATGGGCACTCATAGGCGGCACTGATGGGTACTGATAGGTGGCACTGGGCACTGATAGTTGGCACTGATGGGCACTGATAGGTGGCACTGGTAGGTGGCACTGGTGGGCACTGATAGGTGGCACTGGTGGGCACTGGTGGGTGGCAATGACAGATTGCACATTCAAGTTGTCATTCCCTGTTGATCCTGAGTGGCATCTGAAATTGACACCGATTACCATCCATTTTGGGCATTGTGCCCCTTACCTGGTGGTCTAGGGTGGGCTCCCTGGTGGTCTAGGATGGGCTCTGCCTGGTGGTCCCTGGGTGGGCTCCCTGGTGGTCCTGGGTGGTGATCCTAGGGGGCTGTACTGATAAAAATTCAGCGCAGACCCCCCTGTCAGGAGAGCCACTGATCATCTCTCTTCTACTCACATCTGCAGACGTGAGTAGAGGATAAGTTGATAAATGGCTCTTCTGGTTTACACTGGGACCAGCCATGATTGCTCATGGCTGATCACGTGGTAAAGAGCTTCAGATGGAAGCTCTTTACTGAGATTAGTAATGCGGTGGGTCAGACTGACACACCGCACCACAGATCGCCGCGATGCGCGCCCCCATGGGTGCGCGATCACATGTTATCCTGAAAGACGTCCAGTCAGAATAACGGAACCACCGACCTGGCCGTCATTTGTCTATAGGCCGGACAGGAAGTGGTTAAGGAAAGCATGCTAACAGGAATTGTACTAGCAGATTGGCGAAAGGCTAACATCAGTAGTTTGTAAACTATTGGAGGGGATGATAAGGGATCCAAGAATTTGCTGATAAGAGAAGTATCATTAGTAGTAACCAGCATGGATGTGTGAAAGATCGTTCTTGCCAGACCAACATATTAATATTCTATTAGGAAGTGAGTTGTAATCTGGAAAAAAGGAAGGCCTGTGGATGTAGTGTATCTAGACTTCGTCAAAAGTAATGCACTTGGGGGCTAAAAATATGAATGCAAGCTACACAGCTAGGTAGAGAATCTCTGGGGGACTCGAGGATGGGAAAAGATCTTGTCACGCACCTGATGGTGGAGTCTGTTTGGGCAGGAAGCAACCACTCTTATGGCCCTGGTTCGGGAACCCCTGGTAGAGCAGACAGAGGGTTTGGGAGCACAGGGGGCAGGAGGGTTGAACTGGTTCACTGGTGGTGGTGTGAGAGGTCCGCTAGAGACTCTTGCAAGTGGTAGAGGCCCAATCGTCCTTAGAGGATGAGGAGAAACAATGTAGATATTGCTCCAGGGTCTTATTCATTCTCTCAGTTTGGCCATTGGTCTGGGAATGATAGGCCGAGGAAAAGGACAGTTCAATCTCCAATGCAGAATACAGAGCCTTCCAGAACCTGGAGGTAAACTGGACCCCGCAGTCCGACACAATGTTGAGTGGCACTACATGGAGATGGATAATTTATTGAACAAAGATATCCGCTGTCTCTGCTGCAGTGGGTGTGCCTCTGATGGGCTGAAAGTGGGCCATCTTGGTCATACCATCTACGACCACGAAGATAGTGGTGTATCCTTTAGATAGAGGTAATTACACAATAAAATCCATAGCTATTTGGGTCCAAGGGCGTTCGGGTACAGGGAGCGGATTCAAGCGGCCCCAAGCTTTGGCCTTGTCGGTTTTATTTTGATCGCATGTGGAGCACGTGCTGATGTATTTTTTGCAGTCTTCCTCGGCTAATGGCCACCAAAAAGAGTGTGAGGCAGTTTGGCCATTTTACGAGCACCAAAGTGCCCAGCTAGTTTGTGATCATGGCACAGTCCTAGAACAGTGGGACGTTGCTCCACCAGGACAAAGATTCGGTGGCTGTACCACCATAGACCGTCCCTAACCAGCAGCCTGGGATCCAAGGGGCCGGTTGAGTCAGCAAGGGACCGTCTGATCTGAGACAGCAGATCTTCCTGAAAGAGTAGAAAGTTCAGAGGTGGAAGAATTGTATACGGAGGGGTAAGGTTGCCGGGATCACTGAACATTCTGGAGAGAGTGTCTGGCTTTATGTTCTTTGACCCTGGCCTGTAGGTTAAATGGAACAAGAATCTTGAGAAAAACAGTGCCCAACGAGCCTGATGGGGTTTTAGTCTCTTGGCAGTTCTCAAATACAAGTTCTTGTGACTCGTGTATATCAGGATGGGATGTGTGGACCCTTAAAGTAGGTACCGCCATTCTTCAAGGGCCAATTTAATTGCCAGGAGTTCTCTATCCCCCGCTTCATAATTTTTCTCTGGTGTGGATCGTTTATGGGAGAAAAACACGATGGGATGGCGCAAGGCCTTGGAACCTTGTCTCTGGGAGAGAACTGCCCCTACAGCGGTTTCTGAAGCGTCCACCTCTAAGACATATGGTAAGGCTGGGTAAGGGTGTTTCAAGATGGGCGTTTCAGAGTCTGAAAGGCTGTGTCGGCCTCGGCGGTCCAATGGAAGCAGATGTTCTGCTTAGTGAGCTGCGTTATTGGGGTGATGATGGCAGAGAACCCCTTTATGAACTTCCTATAGAAATTAGCAAAGCCCAAAGAATGTTGGACCCCTTTCCTGTCTGTGGGTGCCGGCCAGTCTAAAATGGTAGAGGCCTTCTGCTGATCCATCGTGATACCAGTCTTTGAGATAACTAGACCAAGGAACTGAATACTAGACTGTTCAAACGCACATTTCTCGGCCTTGGCGTATAGCCCATGCTGCTGGAGGTGGCTCAGGACCTTGGTTACATGCCCACGGTGTTCCTCAAGGGAGGAGGAAAAAATCAGGATATCATCCAGGTAGATGATTTCAAACAAGTTTAAGTAGTCCCAGGACACATCATTCACGAAGTGCTGGAAGGTTGCGGGGGCATTACACACGCCAAAGGGCATGACCAGATACTCGTAGTGCCCAAAACGAGTACGGAAGGCAATCTTCCATTCATCCCCTTCCTGGATTCAGATGAGGTTGTACACCCCATGCAGGGAATATGGTGGTGGACCCCGGTCTTTGAAACAGTTCTGGAACCAGAGGTAAGGGGTAACAGTTCTTGACCGTAATCCGGTTGAGCTCCCGATAGTCGATGCAGGGACGTAGGGAATTGTCTTTGTTCTCCACGAAGAATATGCCAGCCCCTGCAGGGTATGTGGAAGGTCAGATGAACCCCTTTTCTAGATTGTCATCCAGGTAGGCCTTGAGGGCCTTCAACTCGAGTTCCGACAGAGGGTAAATTCTCCCAAAGGGCACTTCTGCTCCAGGCAAGAGCTCAATGGGACAGTCGTATGGACAGTGAGGTGGTAGCTTCTCAGCCCCCTTTTTATTAAAGATGTCCAAAAAACTGTGGTAGGCTGAGGGGACAGTCAGATAGGTTTTGGGATCAGAATTAGAGTCCAAACAGCCCAGGATACGAGCGGTTTCTTCGACCCATTTTAGACAGCGCTGACGGCAGTACGGGGATAGGAATTTGATGGTCCTGGTGGTCCAATCAATACTGGGGCTGTGTGCCCGGAGTCAGGGCAGGCCCAGGATGATGGTAAACAGATGGGATGTTATAGCATCAAGAAGAAGCAGCTCCTGGTGGCCATCGGCTGTGGTAGCAGGTAGGGGAGCAGTCTCGTGGGTGACCATGCCGGATTTAATGGGGGATCTGTCTGCCAGGTGGATGATGATCTTGTGGGTCTTTGGCAGAAGGGGGATCTGATGGGAGACTGTGAATGTTTCATCCACGAACCTGGGTAGTCCCTCCGGGGAGCTGCAGGGAGAGAGAAATCACAAGGTGAGAGACTTTCAGCGAGAACCTCCTCCAGGAGTGAGAGAGGGGCATAAGGGCCCTATCTGCATTGGTTCAGATGTATCCGGAGGAGAGGAGGAGGAGGTTGCAGAGGCAAAGGGAGTCAGTCTTGGGTAGCTGGGAACCCGGGGTAGCATCCAGGTGGGACGTAGGGATCCTGGGGCTCGTTTGGCTTGACACTCTCTGAGATGCCGGTCCTTCTGGATAGCCAGATTAATGAGTGCATCCAGAGTTGGAGGTACCCCCACACGGGTCAGCTCATCCTTGAGGGATTCAGACGGGCCCAAACGAAATTGGTAGCAGAGTGCGGCATTGTTCCACACCGTATCTGCGCTCCACCACCTAAATTCCACCACTTAGTCCTCAGCGGAAAGGCGGCCCTGCTGGAGGGTGTGTAATGCAGCCTCTGTGGTGGTCCTCGTAGAGACGGGCCATAGATTGAAAGAACAGAGCTAGGATGGAGACTTCTGGGGCTCTCTGCTCCCACAATCAGTGCGCCCAGGCCTCGGGCTCCTCCTGTAACAGGGAGACGACAAGTCCCACCTTCATAGCTTCCAGCGAGAAGGTGCGGGGCTGGAGGCCAAAATACAGTTCACAAGTGTTACAGAAGGCCCAGAAAACGTATCCGGCAGGGGGACTTTGGATTCAGATGGTAAGGCCACGATGGTGCGACCTGCGGTCTGGCTACTCCCTGGAGCTGCAGGTGCAGCAAGCTCCTGAACCCGTTCTTCCAGCCAGATTTAGCCTTCCTGCAGATTCTTGACCGCCTGTGTGAGGCCAGCAAGGTGGACAGAGAGTTCATCCATAGCAGATGGTGCACCCTGTGCAGACTCAGACATGGCTGTCTGTTGCTGTAACGCACCTGATGGTGGAGTCTGTCTTGTGCAGGAAGCAACCACTCTTATGGCCCTGGTTCAAGAACCCCTGGTAGAGCAGACAGAGGGTTCGGGAGCACAGGGGGGCACCAGGGTTGGACTGGTTCACTGGTGGTAGCGTGAGAGGTCTGGTAGAGACTCGTGCAAGTGGTAGAATGGTGATGCAGGCTGGGGTCGGCAACTGGCTGGCAAAGCAGTACAAAAGAGGCAGGCAGAATGGTCATCAGGTGCAGACAGGGTCGTCAGCGGGCGGGCAGCAAGGTACACAAGGATCAGGCAGAAGAGTTGTCGTGGGCAAGCTGGAGGTTGGTTTCAGGCAGAGGTCAATCGACGTCAGAAATAGGCTGGGTCGCAGGAACAGGAAATCAGGATACAGGTCACTCTAGAACACACAAACGCTGTAGAATGGACAGCACTGGCTGCTGGGTGTTGTCAGCTTAAATGGGGCCGTATGGCGCCATTGCCAGTAGTTCCATTTCTTTAAAAAAAAAAAAAAAATATATATATATATATATATATATATATATATATAATATACATATATATATATACTGTCCCTAGGTTGCTAAAGATTTGCACAATGGGTTATCTTTTGGGTCAGGAATGGGAGAAACTCATGCTGGACATTCAGACTAGTTACCAAACGAACAAACGGGGTGGCCTCTGACTTATCGTCTCTCTTCTTTTCCCTTACAAAAACCTTAGATTAAAAATCAGCTTTATATTGGCACATTGATTCCCTGGAGAGATATATTAAGGAAAATATTAACCCAACTGGGCTTAGAATTCAGATTTTCCCAATACTGGAACATGTATCGGGTGAATTCAAGTTAAATTGGGAAACCAAATTGAACGAATGCTCTAAAGCTCTTATGTTACTTCTTCAGACTGAATATCGATTGCAATTGGAAAATCTAAATAAAGAGATTGATTCACTGTATGCTTGTTTGGCTCCACTGAAGGCACAAGATAATTACGTAGAATATGAGAAAAACTCAAAGAACACTTAGAAGAACATAGTAAAACAATACTAAAGAAAAAAGAAAAAAGTATTGGAGGGAAAAAAACGCATTCAGTGAAGACCGAGTATACAGATGGAATTGTCCCAACAACAATAATAAAAAAACTCAAAAAAGGTCTACTAATAAAAAAGGGGAACCAGGACAAGAAGTTAATAATGATTAATGATTATCTGTCTGATACTCCCTCTAATTCTTCCTCTTCCCACACATATCGAACTTTTGGTAAAAGGAAGGCTCCAACGTTTAGACAACACCAAGCTGATGGAGCAGCACAACACACGAACAAGAGATGTCCCACAGACACAAAAGCAGCAGAGTGCACAACAGGCGGTAAAGGTGGTGGGCATAATATGATGAGACAACACAAAATTGCACAAGGTAGTGGACACAAAAACAATTCAACACAAGTTAAAATGTTAAAAAATCCTCAACGATTAGGAGCTATCCCTGAAACACCTTCTGATGGTTTTTGAGGGCAAGAGAAAACCCCATCACCCCATTTGGGTCCCCATTGACTTCAATGGGGTTCAGGGTCCGGGGTCAAGTTCGGGTAACGTTCGGTACCGAACCCGAACATTTACGCGAAGTTCGCCCAAACCCGCCGAACCTGAACATCCAGGTGTTCGCTCAACTCTAGTGAAGAGGAAGTGGAACAAAAAAACAAAAAATTTAAGAGGAAGTCTCATAGATTTCCTCCATTGACATTAAATCCTATGATAGCTCTATTTGTTAAACAAACAACAAAAGAAATAGAAAATCTGAAAAGTGGCAATGGTAATGGAAATCTTTCTCCAGAACAGAAAAAGGCATTACAACAATTAAAAGAAAATACCCACATTACAATTAAAGGGTCAGACAAAGGTGGGAAGATGTGTTATAAAATCTTGAACAATAATAATGCTATAAAAAGATATCACCCTCAATAGCGGAAAGGTTCTATTTGGAATTCTACGCATTAGTAGATGAGGCCCAATTGCAGAGCATTATTTCACAAGAAATGTGGGATTACATATGGACTAAATGTCCCCCGCACTCCCACATTTTATGCACTCCCTAAAGTGCACAAAAATATGCAAAACCCACCCGGAAGGCCCATCATATTGGGTAATGGGTGCATTTCGGAGGGGATCAGCCAGATAATGGATGATCATCTGAGACCACATGTGGTTAACTTAGCCTCTTATGTGAAAGACACCATACATCTATTACAGATTCTGGAAGACATCAAGATTCCAGGGTCCGGGGGGCGGGGCTTGCGGTCGCTCAACATGGCAGCCTAAGCCGAGAGCTCTCTGCACTGACCAGGGGAAAAAGCGATGACATAGCCGACCCAGAGCACCATCCACCTGACAAACTGTGCCCCTAAGTGCCAGTTACCGAGAGGAGTCATGCAGCTGAAACGGAAAGAAGACAGGCAGCCGCAAAAGCTCACGGACTTCTTCCACAGGCCTGCACCGAACGAACGGGGCTCCCGTGCTGCACCGAACGATCGGGGTCTCTACAAAGGTACCTAAGCCGCGGCTGAGTACAACGTGGTGGCCTATAGGGACCTCCCAGATGCTGACTCCGACGAAGGACGGGAGGCTCCTGATCACCTTATCACCCCTTCTGCACAACGCAGCCCGACTACAGCCAGCCCTGCTAAGGCCAGGATGCACCTGGATGCCGCTCACCAGGACACAGTGAGTAATGGAGATCAGGCCTCAGGCCTAGATCATAA
The DNA here is from genome assembly GCA_018402905.1 of Glandirana rugosa. Classification (NCBI taxonomy): domain Eukaryota; kingdom Metazoa; phylum Chordata; class Amphibia; order Anura; family Ranidae; genus Glandirana; species Glandirana rugosa. The sequence goes on from BLSH010218071.1 coordinate 34,217, forward strand.
CCCAGAACACAGCAT
>BLSH010218071.1:67777-82049 GCA_018402905.1 Glandirana rugosa
GGGCCAAAATCAATTTCACTGTGTGTGTCAAATGTCTACAAACGTCTTGTCATCAAGTTTAATTAACGGTAGAAGCCATATAACTGTTCTAAAATCATCTTCAAACTGTGTCAAAAAAGTATAAATAAGCCGGGAGAACCCATATCACTGTTATGCAAACATCTGGAAAATGTGTGTGTCACTTTAAATAAATCCGGGACTAACTGAACTACTGTTCTGCAAACATCTGTAAACTGTGTGTGTCACTTTAACTAAAACCGGGAGAAACCATACTACTGTTCTGCAAACATCTGTAAAGTGTGTGTGTCACTTTAAATATAACCAGGACTAACTGAACTACTGTTCTGCAAACATCTGTAAAGTCTGTGTGTCACTTTAAATATAACCGGGACTAACTGAACTACTGTTCTGCAAACATCTGTAAAGTCTGTGTGTCACTTTAAATATAACCGGGACTAACTGAACTACTGTGCTGCAAACATCTGGAAAGTCTGTGTAACACTTTAACAAAAACCGGGGCGAACCCATATCACTGTTCTGCAAACATCTAGAAGCTGTGTGTGAAACTACAGCATAGAGAAGAACAGGGATATGCTTTCGCTTTTTGGTCCATGTCTGCTTTCTGTACCCCCTCTGGCATATCATTCCCATCCGAGATGGCTGCCCCATCTACACATACTGGCTCAGGAGCTAGGGAGGACACTGACCCATCTGTGGCCTGCACCCCAGCCTTGCTGGACATTTATTGCACATAGTGGATCATGTCCCAGGGGGAGTCCTTCCCTGAGTGCTTGGGAGGTTTGGAAATGCCCATGACATTGTCCTTCAGTTTATCCCTGCCATATGGGGGTCGCTGCTGCAGAGGCTGCCGGGTGCCATCTTGGAGCTCTGGAGCTGCCATGGCTGCGGCTTCTTCTTGGCCCTTACGGGTCATCATGTGGGCAGCCAAAAGGTAAAAGTTAATTGCAGTGCTCTCCCTGTCACAGGTAAGCTGGCTGGGGTTGTGCTATGCCGGCCACCGGCAGAGGGAAGGATCGTATGAGGATAAGGTGCAGGAGCCTAGTGAATAGTGTCCGTTCACATGCCTGTGCTGGTCACGCCCCCCCCACCCAGGGGTCCTAGTTGATGACAGACTAATTCCAAGCTGCAGCAGGCAAGACCAGCAGAATATTAGTATGCATTAAAAAAGGGTATTTACTCAAGAGATAAAACTATAATTCTGCCACTTGGTTTTGCCGCATCTTGATTCTATCCAGTTCTGGTCACCAGTCCTCAGGAGGGATGTGCTGGAACTAAAGAGATTCCAGAAGAGCAACAAAACTAATAAAGGTAATTGGAGGACCTCAGTTATAAGGAACGATTACAAACATTAAATGTATTCTCTCTGGAGAAGAGATGCTTAAGAGGGAAGGGGATAGTGATATGATAGCAATATACAAACATTTTAATGGTGATTCCACCATTGGGAGTCTCAGGTCACTCAAGAAGACATGTGACCACTCAATGAAGTTGGACAAGAAGTGATTAAACCTTAAACTGCAAAAGAGGTTCTTTACTGTTAGAGTGGTAAGGAACTCCATTCCATAATTGCTGGTGTCAGTAGGAAGTGTGGCTAATATAAAAAAACTCTTAGATGAGCATTAAACACAATATACAGGAATAGACACACACACACACCTTGAACTGGATGAACTGGTGTCTTTATTCAACCTTTTCATCTATGAAACTATGAAAGGGTAGCAGTGAGAGGCTGCAGAGACAATGCTACACAGTTAAGGGGTGAGATGGGAAGATGCAGAGACACCACTACACAGGTAAGGGGAAGAGGCATCAGTGACAATGATAAACATGTAAAGGGGGAATTGCTGCAAAGACAGTGATACACAGGTAAGGGGACAGGGTGAGGGCCTGCAGAGACACTATTACAAAGCTAAGGAACTGTGTGAGAGGCTTCAGAGCAAGGGCATAACTACAGGGGTTGCAGGGGTCGAAATTGCAACACAGCCCCATTCTTCAGGGACAGGAGGAGTGGCATATAGAGAAGGAGCTGCATATAGAGGAGTCAACTGCCTCCATTTTTATCATGCAGCTACTGAAAGCCTGCTTCTCCTCCTTTCCCTCCCGCAGGCATTCATCGGCTGCAGGAGGAAAATATAGAAGATTAGTTCCTCTATATGCAGCCTCTGCCACCCCTCTCCTGTTCAGGTTCTGCTGTCCCCAAACCTCTGTGTGTTCTCCTGGCCCTCCTCATAGACCTTCCGCAACGCTTCCAGCTTCCCTCCTCCCCTCTACCGCAGCTGCTGGGGATGTGTCAGGATGGAGAGAGGGAAAGGGACTGGTAAATATGTAATTTACTGGCCGCTTCCTTTTCTGAATGTACAGAGTTAGGGACCGTTACTGATCACTGACTTTGTCCATTCAATTGTGTTTACTATGCTTAAGTTTCTGAATGAACAGGAAGCTTTGTACAGAGCTATTCCTGTCCATTCATTCTGTGCAGCTTAGGCTGCAGAAATGGAGATTGAGGGCTGTGTAATGGATATTGAGAGCTGAGTCCTCAATCTCCTTTCTCTGTCTCAAAGGTAAAACATCAGAGGTCTGTTTAGACCCATAATATTTCACCAAAACCCCCAATGGGGCTCCCAAAAATAATAAAAAATAAAATTGTAAAAAATAAATAACATGGTAAAATATAATGAAAAAAATAAAATAACAAAATTAAAAAGAAAAAGTCTGACATCAGTGGCAGAACTACTAGGGTCACAAAGGTTGCATTTGTGACCGGGCCCTGTTGTCCCGCCACCAGGCTCGGAGGGAAGGGCCCTTCATGCTTTCCTGCACAGGAGCCCTGAAGTTTCTAGTTACTCCTGCAGACATACTGCTGCAGACATACTGGTATACGGTTAGGAAGACAGGGTGAGAGCTGTAAAGACATTGCTACACAGGTAAGTGAAGAGGCTTCAGAGATGATACAACATAGGTACGGGAATAGGGTGCAATGCTGTAGAGACACTGCTACACAGTTTAGGTGTGGGATTAGAAGATGCAGACACTTCCGGTTCCGGTGCCGTATGCACTAGCTGCTTCTCTCAGCAGCTCCCGCCGGGTGGCCACGAATCTGCCTTTAAATCGGCTCTAACCACCCATTGGTCGTAACCGGGCACCCAGCAGTACCCCCTCATCCTCCCAGCAACCAGGGGAAGACCGCGTTCCGAGCGATGCGACCGCAGACCGCATCACCCAAAATCGAGGCCGCGACTTCGGCTTACTCTGGAGCACAGACACCTCAGGTGGCTCAGTCAACCCGCTCCACGGCCCGCACTCCTTGGCAACGCAAAGCAGTTGATCAAAGGTGGGTGGCAAGGATTATCCGGGCTCAATCTCTACCATACCTCTTAGAGAGGTAACACAGCCCTCCGCAATCAAGGCCGCGGCTTCAGGCCCACAGATCACTTCAGGCCCACAGATCACTTAAAGCTGCTGACCATCCACACCTGGCCTAGTGACACACCCCAGGCAGTATTCTCATCTGGGGATCAATCAAAGCCTGTTCTCCCTCTCACGCTAATCTGAGCAACTGGCCCCGAGGGAAGGCTACTCGGGCTCAATCTCTGCCATACCTCTTAGAGAGGTAACACAGCCCTCCGCAATCAAGGCCGTGGCTTCAGGCCCACAGATCACTTCAGGCCCACAGATCACTTAAAGCTGCTGACCATCCACACCTGGCCTAGTGATACACCCCAGGCAGTTTTCTCATCTGGGGCCAAACATCAGCAAGATCAGCACCCACAGCTGCATCACCCCCGATTCCAAGGGAAACCTCCATGACACCTACCCATTCTGTGGAGTTACATGACAACACCAACATGGACACAGGTACACCACAAGTTGGCCTCCCACCAACCAACAGTTCCGGAACCACCTCAGACATTGCCCAAGCGGTGGCAGCCCTACTCTCCCCCACCATAGAAGCAGCGGTGGAAAGAGCAGTGAGTGCTGGAATGGCCTTGATGAGGAAGGAGCTGCATGATCACTCCACCAGACTTAACGAAGCTGAATCCCGCATATCCAACATTGAGGATGAACTATACCAGCTTCAGGGCTCTGAACAAACTCAAGATAAAAAATCAGCTTATTGCCCAAAAATTGGAAGACCTGGAAAACCGTTCCAGAAGAAATAATTTACGCTTTGTGGGGGTCCCTGAGTCACTTCAAGCGCACAAACTTGCCAAATTCTGTGCTCACCGCATCCCAGAAGCCCCTGGGCCTCCCAGCCCCTGCCATAGTGGAAAGGGCCCACCGAATAGGCCCCTCGAGCGGCGACCACACCAGCCCAAGACCCATCATCGCAAGATACCTTAATTATGCAGAAAAAGCCAGCATCTTACAGAAATACAGACAAGCACGCTCTCTTCAGATCGATGGTGTCAAAATTTTAATATTTGCAGATTATTCCATCGAAATGTCAAAATGTCTGCGCACAACTATACCAACAACAAGTGAAGTTCACCCTGGCCTTTCCGGCAGTGCTTCGAGTTCAGGCGCCAAATGGAGAAGATGCAGAGACACTGCTACACAGGTAAAGAGATGGGGTGAGAAGCTACATGATCCTTGCTACACAAGTAAGGCGATGACGTGAGAGGCTACAGAAACACTGCTGCACAGGTAAGTGGATAAGCTAAGAGGTAGCAGAGGCACTGCTACACAAGTAAGCAAATGGGGTGAAAGGCTACTAAGACACAGGCAATGAGGACTACAGGGGATATGAAGTTATGCAATTTTACACTGGATCTGGCAAACTGTGGGCATTGGTACCGTGCATAGCCTGCATTTGAGGTTTGTATTAAAGCATTTGTTAACCCAAAAAAAATGCTGCTTCTGTCTCTTTAATGTGCAATTAGCGGCATGGTGCTTGCTTTTGCTTTTTAAATTATCCCTCTGTATCCCCTAAAATACCTGTTTGATAATGCCAGGCCATGACTTCCCCCCTGAGTGCTGACTCCCCTATTATATTAGCTGATCTTGAGAGCCCTATGGTCTGTACAGTCTGTTACTTGCAGCTCTCCTATTCTCCTTTGCCTGTCTTCAACTCCTCCCTCCTTCCCCTCTCTCTCCCTGTCAGTACGTAGAGTCTCTTCTCTGCTCTCATAATTAAATTTTAAAGCCCCTATGCCCTCTGTATTAGAACAAGTAATTTGCCTGTGTCCGTGTTATATCATAAATATGCTTATCTGTATAGATAACACTTTGGCTTCCTACACATGGCTTTCTCTCCTCTCCTCTCCAGCTGACGTCAGCAGCAGTGCTCAGCCCCACCCTCAGGAATTCTTTGCTGAGCAGAGGAGAGAGAAAAATGACAACTGATCCTAGGATGCCTGTGTCTTACCTATACAGATAAGTATATCTATGTTATAACACAGGCACAGGGGACCTTATTGTGCTAATACGTAGTTGATTTGGCCATATGAAGTGCGCATGTGCGGGGTCCGTGACGGATCTGCGCCTTTTTGCGCATGCGTGGTAACCACACTTTATTCATATCTAGCTTCTAGTAGACGTTGGATCCGTGACGGAACTGCGTTTTCTTGCATCTGCCCCAATGTGTTTCGATTTACAAATCGAGGCTTGAATGGCATTTTATACAGGACAAGAATTCCCTTCATGAAACTAATATAAACTAAGAAAACGTAATATGTAAATCGCCCGATTTAACATTAATAACACTATTATGCCTTTATATTTGTTGGCATATAACATTATTTGTCAATTTACACTACATTTGAGACTGAGGCTTGGAACTCATACAAGGTCTCCATCTCTCACAGGGGCTGTATCCAATTAGTGTAATTAACTACTGATACTCTATATAGGCTCAATGGCATGGAGGGTCAGTAACCCCAGATGATGTCCATGAGGATGAAACATGTCAGGTGACTGCTGACCCTATGCTATTGTGCTGTACTTTGTTTGATATTGAGACAAGCTTGTTGTTTACAGATTGGATGTAAGTGCAATACTTTCATTTTGATAAATCTATTTTTAAACGTATTTACACTATGTGAGGGTTTTCTCGACTTTTTTTGGATCTTGTGTGAGAGCGCCCGGAGAGAAGGAATAGTGAAGACCACTGCTTTGTGTTTTCTAAGGAAAGCCTTACCAAGAATACGTGTTTCCATTCTGTGGTACCAACATAAGAATAAAGCTGTGCCCAGCTTTCCCTGGAGAGGTCCTTATGGTTGATCCATCCGAGGCATATCTTTGTTGGCTGTCTGGTAAGCCTTAATTTTTTCTGGTGGTGGTGTTACATTTCCTTCTTGGAGATTCATTGCAGCTATAAACCTATTCCCAAGCATTCCCCATGTCATCTTAACGATTTATATTAACTTTTATTATTGAACTTTCTGCGGTCCATAATTGGTAACACATATATATATATATATATATATATATATATATTCACTTTTTATTTACGTTTTTTTTTTTTTTTGAGTTATACCTGTGTTCCATATACACTAAGGTTGATGCACATAAATTACCTCACACATCATCCATTATTTAGAGTTTTGGTATATTAATTAAGGTTAAAACAAGCGCTACACTTTAACCCTCACTGCACAGAAGAAGACAGAAGATTTAAGACCAGAACATCAGCTGACCTTGGATTTAGATGAGTAAAAGGGGCTCTTAGTTAGAGGGGATGGGAGAGGGGGGGGGCAGCATGGAGGGGAGCTTTAGGTGAACAGCCTTTACTCCCTTTGTAAGGCTGGCCATACATTATACAAGTCTATTGTACAATTTTCCTTTAGTTTTACCAAAACCATATAATATGAGGTCAAACCCAAACATGTTCAATGTGTTTGCAATTGGGCAGGCCCTTGCACTACACAGTTGAAGGTAAATCTAAAGGAAATTAAATAACAGGATTGAATAATGTAGGTCCAGCTCAAGTCAAACCCATGGTATCAAAGTCTCTAAAACAGCTGATGTTACCTTTCAGTACAGAAATATTTGCTGACAGAAGTTATGGCTAGCTGCACCCATGGGCATGTTCCTAGGTGGGAAGAACTCTAGGATGTGGGAGAAATGTTATTTGTCCTAACTGAGTAGCCCTTAAACTCCTAACTTTTCATCATTAAATGCCACACATAAAAGTAACATATTCTGAATGAAAATCAATTATTTTCATCTGAGCTCATGACTGTAATGTATCTAGCATGATTATTGAGGGGTTCCCTTTTCTGTATACCAATTATCCTGGTTTCTTCTATTTATAACTATGCTAGTCTGTTTTCAGAGAGTCACTTGTAGCAGAACTTAACTACAAATACAGAATTTATTGTATGATCTGTATGATGCTGAAGCAGATATTGGATGCATTCATGAATAATATTAGTAGAGCTAAAGTTTGGAGTTATAATAGCTTCCCCTGTATTTTCATTAAAAAATAAAGAAATAAATAGATTGACTGAGAAAAAATGAAATAACTGTGCTGCAAAGTTTTTACATGTGTACAAACCTTACCTTTTTGTTTTGAGCTCCTACATTCTAGAAGGCCTGAGAGTATTATTCAAAGAAATGTAAACAGTGTAATTCACTATCATTAAGGCTCCAATCAGACATTCAAAGCGAATAGACAAGATCTACAGAAAAATGTGTTTACTTTACATGACAAAACTGATTTTTCACAGTAGCACATATGGCCACCTTTGATTTGTTAGTCATGGTTTCAGTTCCAATGTGAATTGCAAGGTTAATGCAAACCATATTACAGATAAACATTTTCTGGTTAATGAAACGCCAACAGTAGTGATAGGCAAACTGCACAAAAGTTTTGTTTGCAAAACGCAAACATAGTGCCCAAACCTCATTAACGTCTATGGGAGCTAAATAATTTCAGCTTCTTTTTAATTAAAATAGTAGGTGTGGGTCCTGGACAAAGTGGGAGCAAGTCATACTGTGTTCTTAGTTTATTCAATATTTTGGGGACCTTTACAGCTAAATAAGTGCACTCTAGTTTTGATTTCATAATTTACAAATGGGGCCTGTTCAAAATGCCACCTAGTGAAAGTGTTTAAATACTGTGCACAACAATATTTTAAAATGAGAGATTAATGGCCATTAAAAAATAGGGAACGGTATCTGCCCTCTTATGCTAATAAACTGCCACTTCCTCATGAGGATGTATATGACATGGGATAAATGGATAAAACTTGCTTTACATATCATAGTCTAAAGACAAATTTCATGTAACATAGGTTTCAATTACATAAAATTGTATAAACAAAATGTTTTAATAGCAAACATGAAAAATGCTGGGCAATGACCATAAACAATGACATCTTGACCAAGGACTCGAAATGTCCATGTCTGGTCCATAAAGCAGCCTTCTATTCATCACCTAGAAAGATACAGATAAGGCTATATGCTTCCTGTGGGTCTAATTTGGTGAAACTCTTAGCAGAGTTTTTCTATCGGTTCAGGAATAAAAGGTAGTGGAAAACAGTTCTTAATAGTGATTTTATTTAAATCATTATTCTCCATGCATGATTGTAATATGCTTTCTTTTTTATTCTACAAAGAAAAGGTCTGTCCACGTAGGGGATGTTTGGGTGATGAAATTCACTGAAAGTTTCTTGCTGATCCGTGTCAATTAAGAATTCAAAAGGACAGAAGATAATGAAACCATATCCTTACTAATAAGTCAAGATTTTTTTTCTCATTTCAATATCATTGCTTGCATGAAGTTTCCCACTGCTCCAGAGTCCAGCATAGCAGAAAAAGGAAAGTACAATTCGAGATGAGTTGGATGGGAATGACAAAATGAGATGGTTATAAATTAATGATATTCTCTTTTCGAATTAACAATGGGACTGAGTAATGGAGTTTATTTATTCCGAAACTTCAGGACTGCCCCCCACACTTATACTGCAGCAAGGTGTCCCCAAATGAGGTCTGTTTGGCTGCCATTGTGTTGGTGCTGACTGAAAGATTTTAACCAAGCGCTTTTACTACATGGACATGTGAGTGTTCCAATTTTATAATAAATACCTCTTTTTTTCACAAGGATTAATGCTATGTCGAGTATCTTTATCTCTTTTTGAATATACTCCTGCCCAAACGAGACATACATATGCTTAAACCTTGGTCGTGTGTACAAGATTTGATTGTACTTTTGATGTAGAGATTACCCCATATGGGTGTGAAATAGGAGAGACGTGGAGATTCCATTGTTGGTGTGTTACACCCCCTGCCTGGTTGACCTAGTCGGCGTATGCTTTTCTAGGTCCGCTTGTTCTGGTAAGCTCCCATTTTGAATGGTGGTGGATCCTTTGTGCGCGGGTGCTGTTATATAACTTGGAACTCCATTTTCTCAAATCTTCAAATCCACCAGCTCTGTAATGTCGCCATGGAGGAGTAGAAAAGGACTCCAGTGCCAACTTGTGAAGCTCTGGTGAACTCCATGCCCAAGAGGGTTAAGGCAGTGCTGTTAAATAATGGTGGCCACACAAAATATTGACACTTTGGACATTTTCACTCAGGGGTGTATTCACTTTTGTTGCCAGGAATTTAGACATTAATGGCTGTGTGTTGAGTTATTTTGAGGGGACAGCAAATTTACACTGTTATACAAGCTGTACACTCACTACTTTGCATTGTAGCAAAGTGTCATTTCTTCAGTGTTGTCACATTAAAAGATATAATAAAATATTTACAAAAATGTGAGGGTTGTACTCACTTTTGTGAGATATGGTATATATATATTATATTGACAAAAGTATTGGTCCACCCTTTGCAGCTATAACAGCATCAACTGTTCTGGGAAGGTTGTCCACATGCTTTAGAAGTGTGTCTATGGGAATGTTTAACTTTTCTTCCAGAAGCGCATTTGTGTGGTTAGGCACTGATGTTGGACGAGAAGGCCTGGCTCACAGTCTCTGCTCTAATTCATCCCAAAAGTCTTCTATCGGGTTGACGTGCAGGCCAATCAAGTTCCTCCACCCCAAATTCGCTCATCCATGTCTTTAAAAGACCTTGCTTTATGCAATGGTGTGCAGTTATGTTGGAACAGGATGGGGACATCCCACAAACTGTTCCCACAAAGTTGGGAGCATGAAATTGTCCAAAATGTCTTGGTATGCTAATGCCTTAAGAGTTCCCCTCACTAGAACTAAGGGGCCAACCCTAACCCCTGAAAAACAACCCCACACCATAATTTCCCCTCCACCACACGGTTTGGACCAGTGCACAAAGCAAGGTCCATAAAGACATGCATGGGTGAGTTTGGGGTGGAGGAACTTAACTAGCCTGCACAGAGTCCTAACCTCAACCCGATAGAACACCTTTGGGATGAATTAGAGCAGAGATTCTGAGCCAGGCCTTCTCATACAATATCAGTACCTGGCCTCACAAATGCACTTCTGGAAGAATGGTCAAACATTCCCATAGACACACTCCTAAGCCTTGTGGATAGCCTTCTCAGGAGAGTTGAACCTGCAAAGAGTGGGCCAACTCAAAATTGAACCCTACAAACTAAGACTGAGTTGCTATTAATGTTCATGTGCATATAAAGGCAGGTGTCCCAATACTTTTGGCAATATAGTGTATATATACTGCATAAATATATATATATAAATATATATATATATATATATATATATATATATATATATATGTATATATTTATTTATGGTTGAATCCCTTTGACCAAGACAAATAAAAATCACATAAATATGTCACAAGACTTACAATATAACATAGACCTGAGGTGTGCCTTGGTCGGCTGGTCGGTATGTCAAGAAAAGGGGGCATACCTATGATAAGCAATGGATGATTGTGGAGAGGAAGACTGAGAACTTCCCTGAAAAAGGGAAAGGGAGGGAGGGTATCGCGCACTGGAACCGACAAAGACCACAGGTGAGTGGTCTGCTTAAATATCCTCCCAGACTCTTCCCATAAATTCAGGCCACCATACTGGCCTTCTTATACAGTTGTGCTCATAAGCCTGGCAGAATTTATGATTTCTTGGCCATTTTTCTGAGAATATGAATGATAACACAAAAACATTGCTTTCACTCATGGTTAGTGTTTGGCTGAAGCCATTTATTATCAATCAACTGTGTTCACTCTTTTAAAACCATGACAACAGAAACTACCCAAATGACCCTGATCAAAAGTTTACATACCCTGGTGATTTTGGCCTAACAACATGCACACAAGTTGACACAAAGTGGTTTGAATGGCTATTAAAGGTAACCATCCTCACCTGTGATCTGTTTGCTTGTAATTAGTGTGTGTGTGTGTATAAAAGGACAATGAGTTTCTGGACTCCTGACAGACCCTTGCATCTTCCATCTAGTGCTGCGCTGACATTTCTGGGTTCTAAGTCATGGGGAAAGCAACATAATTGTCAAAGGATCCGTGGGAAAAAGTAGTTGAACTGTATAAAACAGGAACGGGATATAAAAAGGTATCCAAGGAATTGAGAATGCCAATCAGCAGTGTTCAAACTCTAATCAAGAAGTGGAAAATGAGGGGTTCTGTTAAAACCAAACCATGGTCAAGTAGACCAACTAAAATTTCAACCACAACTGCCAGGAATGCAAAGAAAAACCCACAAATAACTTCAGGTGAAATACAGGACTTTCTGAAAACATGTGGGGTGGCTGTTTCAAGCTGCACAATAAGGAGGCACTTGAAGAAAGATGAACTGCATGGTTGAGTCGCCAGAAGAAAGCTATTACTATGCAAATGCCACAAAGTATTCTGCTTACAGTACGCCAAGCAGCACAGAGACAAGCCTCAAACCTTCTGGCACAAACTCATTTGGAGTGATAAGACCAAAATTGAGCTTTTTGGCCACAACCATAAATGCTACATTTGGAGAGGTGTCAACAAGGTCTATGATGAAAGGTACACCATTCCTACTTTGAAACACGGATGTGGATTGCTGATGTTTTGGGGATGTGTGAGCTACAAAGGCACAGGAAATTTGATCAAAATTGATGGCAAGATGAATGCAGTATGTTATTCAAAAATGCTCAAGGAACATTTGCATTCATCAGCCAGGAAGCTGCGCATGGTACGTACTTGGACATTCCAACTTGACAATGATCCAAAACACAAGGCCAAGTTGACCCATCATTGGCTACAGCAGAATAAAGTGAATATCCTGGATTGGCCATCTCAGTCTCCTGACCTCAATATCATTGAGCCACTCTGGGGAGATCACAAACCTGCAGTTCATGCAAGACAGTCCAAGAATTTCCAGAAACTGGAGGCTTCAAGCTGTCATTGATGTTAAAGGGGGCAAAACATGATATTAACCACTTCAGCCCTGGAAGGATTTCCCAGGTTAGGACCAGAGCGCTTTTTGCGATTCGGCACTACGTCGCTTTAACTGACAATTGCGCGGTCATGCGACATTGTATCCAAACAAAATTTGCGTCTTTTTTCCCCACAAATAGATCTTTCTTTTGGTGGTATTTGATCACCTCTGCATCATTTCTGATCACCGCTATAAACAAAGAAAGAGCGTCAATTTTGCAAAAATAACAATATTTCTTACTTTTTGATAAAATTCAAATATAAAAAAACATTTTTTTTCATCAGTTTTGGCCGATTTATATTCTTCCTCATATTTTTGGTAGAAAAAATCACAATCGGTGTTTATTGTTTGGTTTGCGCAAAAGTTTCGCCACATTTACGGATGATGAGAATTCATTTCTGGTGTTTTTATTTATTTATTTTTTTAACAGTAATGGCGGTGATCTGCAATTTTTAGCGGTACTGCGATATTGTGGCAGACATGTCGGACCATTTTGACACTTTTTTTGGACCATTGGCATTTATACAGCGATCAGTGCTAGAAAAATGCACTGATTACTGTGTAAATGCCATTGGCAGTGAAGGGGTTAACCTGCAGGGGGAGATCTAGGGGTTAACTGTGTTCCCTAGGCATGTTCTAACTGTGGGGGGCAGGACTGTTATGGGCATAAGAGATCTAATTGATCCCAGTGACAGGGATCAATAGATCTCTTATGTCCCCATTGACAGAGCAGGGAACCGCCATGTTTACATCGGCGGTTCCCTGTTCTTTCACTCTGGCAGCTCATCGCGTCTCGCCAGCGGACATCGGGTCTGCCCCAGCTGTGGGCACACTCCTCCGGATTGTGTCGGGCATGAGAGCGCAGTGCTGGTGGCGCGCGCTAGCCCCCTAGCTGCGCCTGCTTGAATCGCCACCTATTTATGACGATTTGAGGGACGCATCCACACTGCCGCAGTAAATATACTGCGCGCAGTGTGGAAGCGGTTAAGAAATGAGATATGTAAACTTTTGATCAGGGTTATTTGGGTAGTTTCTGTTGTCACTATGATTTAAAAATAGTAAACACAGTTGATGGATAATAAATGGCTTCAAACAAACACTAACCATGAGTGAAATAAAAGTTTTTTGGTTATTGTTCATATTCTCTGATAAATGGCCAAGAAATCATAAATTCTGCCAGGCTATGTAAACTTATGAGCACAACTGTGTATATATATATATATATATATATATATATATATATATTTCTCTTTTTTTTTGTCCGGTTTCTCCCTTTGAAATTGTGGCTTTGTAGCTGTGCTTATATACTGTTGATGGGGATTGTACGATTGTTATATCTTTTATCTCTGAAAAATATTGCACTCTAATTTGTATTTATCATTTGTAGTTTATTTTATTTTATCTATATAATGTTATGTACGGTATATACTCGTGTATAAGTCGACCCGTGTATAAGCCGACCCCCCTACTTTTGCCAAAAAAATATGGGAAAACTTATTGACCGGCGTATAAGCCTAGGGTGAATTTTGCAGCAGCCAGAACACAGGGACAGGGAGCCAGAACACAGGGATTTTAGCCAGAACACAGGGATTTTAGCCAGAACACAGGGATATTAATGCCAGAACACAAGGATATTAATGCATATTAATGCCAGGACACAGGGATATTAATGCCAGGACACAGGGATATTAATGCCAGGACACAGTGATATTAGCCAGGACACAGAGACTGTAGCCAGAACACATAAGGGATGAGTAAGGTAGTTTAGTTTCACATTAAACAGAGCTGTGCTGCTTCTAAGAGCCGTTCTGTGCTTGCAAGTGTGACTTATCACATTGGAATGTAGAGAATGCTGAGAGAGAGCTGCAGCTCTTCACGGAGATCAGGAGGTGGGCGGGACTGAACAGCTAACATGAGCTTGTCCCGCCCACCTGCCAACAGCAAACT
>BLSH010218095.1:23088-36930 GCA_018402905.1 Glandirana rugosa
AGTAAAAATCTCAACTAGCTTGGAGACCTTCAAGCCCAAGACGACCAAGCCGGTTTGAAGCCCTGTTTCAGGCCCAAGCCCAGGTCTGTCCTGGGCTTGAAACTGGGCCTGGGTCTTGGGGTAACTTTAGTTACCCCTGGGCTTGAAAATCCGTGTTTTTACCGACATTGTTTAAGGACCTTTTAGGATCTCCAGACGTTTTCCTTCCTGTTACCCCCATTCCCAGCCTGTTCAAGGGATGTTTCTTTACCCCTATCCCTTTATTGAATTTTATTAAATTTTTTTTAGTGTATTTTTTTAGTTTTTACCGATTGTAGAACAGTGATATGGCTTCTCCCGGCTAATTTATAGTTTTCACACACAGTTTGAAGATGATTTTAGAACACTGCTATGGCTTCTCCCGCTAATTTATACTTTTCTTAGACAGTTTAAAGATGGTCCACATCCACCTCCATTTTTGATTTTTTTATGTGATTTTTTTTAAATTATTTTAAGTTATTTCCCTATCCCCATTTCTTTGTAGGGAACTTGTCCGACCCTTACCCCCATTGTCCTTCCTTTTGCAGACCTCTAGGATTTTCCAGGAATTTGTTACAGCCATTTTTGTGCCTAAAAGTTCGGGTCCCCATTGATTTCAATGGGGTTCTGGGTCCGGGTCAAAGTTCGGGTCCTGTCTGGACCCGAACCCGGACTTTGTCCCGAAGTTTGGCCGAACCAGCAGAACCCGAACTTCCAGAGGTTCGATCAACTCTAAAAATGATACAAATAAATCTGTGAAATGTGTGGGGCGCATTTGTGTAGTGCCCCCTTTACTCCGATAGCCCTAACTAAAATCTAGTGGAACCAAATGCCTCCAGAAGTCACCTAATTAGTAAATAGAGTCCATCTGTGTGTCATTTAATCTCAGTATAAATAAAGCTGTTCTGTGAAGCTATCAGAGGTTTGTTAGAGACCCTTAGTAAACAAACAGCATCATGAAGGCCAAGGAACACAGCAGACAGGTCAGGGATAAAGTTGTAGAGAAGTATAAAGCAGGGTTAGGTTATAATAAAATCTCCCAAACTTTGAACATCTCATGGAGCTCTGTTCAATCCATCATCAGAAAATGGAAAGAGTATGGCACAACTGCAAACCTACCAAGACATGGCCGTCCACCTAAACTGACCAGCCGGGCAAGGAAAGCATTCATCAGAGAAGATGCCAAGAGTTCCATGGTAACTCTTTAGGAGCTGCAGAGATCCACAGCTCAGGTGGGAGAATCTGTCCACAGGACAACTATTAGTCATGCTCTCCACAAACATGCCCTTTATGGAAGAGAGGCAAGAAGAAAGCCATTGGTGAAAGAAATCTATAAGAAGTCCCATTTGCAGTTTGCGAGAAGCCATGTGGGGGACACAGCAAACATGGAGAAGAAGGAGCTCTGCTCAGATGAGACCAAAATTTAACTTTTTGGCCTAAAAGCAAAACGCTATGTGTGGTGGAAAACTAACACTGCACATCACTCTGAGCACACCATCCCCACCGTGATACATGGTGGGGCAGCATCATGGGGTGGGGATGCTTTTCTTCAGCAGGGACAGGGAAGCTGGTCAGAGTTGATGGATGGAGCCAAATACAGGGCAATCTTAGAAGAAAACCTGTTAGAGTCTCCAAAAGACTTGAGACTGGGGTGGAGTTTGAATCTGTGGCAAGACTTGAACATTGCTGATCACAGACGCTCTCCATCCAATCTGGCAGAGCTTGGGGTATTCTGCAAAGGAATTATATGGATGTAAATGTACCGCGCTAAAAATATGAGGAAGTGTAAATAATAATCCTAACCAAATACCAAGTGAGTAAAGATTGCTGCAATCAGACTAGGGATATCGCCCAGATCAAGTACAATAAATATAAACAGACTGCGCAAATCCCGATGGTAAAGCCGAATAAAAGCGTCGAGTGAAAAATTGTGCAATCACAATAATACAAAAAAAGCCCTATGAATGGCAATAAAATGGGAAATAAAGTGCATCAGCCTCTCCCCGAGTCCCCCGATCAGGGCAAATGTATGTAAAGAGAGGGCGGCAATAGTGTGATATTGTAAAACCAAACAATCTGTGCTATGGATGTGATAACCAAAAGTGCATAAACCTAAAGAATAGGAAAATATACTATATAATACTTACCGTAATTTTCCTTTCCTGATGGACTCCATGGCAGCCTACGTATGGGTTAACCCTGTCTCCACTCCTCCCCTATAGGACCCACACCCATAAATCTTTGCTCTGAGCCAGAGGCCGTGTTCTGTAACTAGCCTCCTCAAGACATGAAGGGGGGATCTCCTGCTGCCATGGATTCCATCAGGAAAGGAAAATTACAGTAAGTATTTGATAGTAAATTTTTGTTTTCCTGACAGACTCCATGGCAGCATACATATGGGAATTAACTTGCCATACACCCAATGGGCGGGCAATGCTATCCCATAGGCTTTAATTTGTATCATCAACAGAAAAGACCTGCAAGCCAAAATAAACAGAGGATAAAAAAGCAGACTCTACACAATAATGAGCCATAAACATATTGATTGAGGAGCACAAGGTTGCCCTACAGACTACTTTGGGAATCACATGCTGTGAATCTGCCCAAGATGTAAACCCATGCCTGGTCGAACGAGCAGACAGTACTTTCAAAGCAGCCAAGCCCTTGGTCCTCTGAGCCTGTTGGATGGCCTAGGCAATCCGTGACACAATCATCCTAGATGAGCCACGTTCCTCTGTGCTTTCTGGCAACAGAATTAACCGGCGTTCTGAAGAGTGAAGGAAGTTGTAGCTTTGTAGATATGAAAGACTCATGTGGAGAGTTGAGCGAACCTGGACTGTAAAGTTCGGGTCCGTACCGGACTTTAGGGTGTCCATGTCCCGAACCCGGACATTTGAGAAAAGGTCAGGGTTCGGGTATGTTTTCGTGCCTTTTGAATAGCTGCAGGGCAGCCAATCAACAAGCGTTTTACTCGTTTGCCCTTAGAAGCCATCACAGCCATGCCTACTAATGGCATGGCTGTGATTGGCCAGTGCATCATGTGACCCAGCCTCAATATGAGCTGGAGTCAGGTAGCGCTGCACATCACAGGCTCTCAGGCTAGTGTAGGGAGAGGATGCTTCCGCCACTGTGAGGGATAGATTAGTGTTCTAAAATCATCTCATACTGCTATAGGGAGAGGTTCCTGCTGCTGCTGTGAGGGATAGATTAGTGTTCTAAAAACATTTCATACTGCTATAGGGAGAGGTTCCTTTATGGTGCTGTAGTGAGGGATAGATTAGCGTTCTAAAATCATCTCATATTGCTATAGGGAGAGGTTCCTTTTTGGTGCTGGTGTGAGAGACAGATTATTGTTCTAAAATTATCTCATAGTGCTATAGGGAGAGGTTCCTGATGCTGGTGTGAGGGACAAATTAGCATTCTAAAATCATCTGATACTGATATAGGGATTGGTTCCAGCTGCTGCTGTGAGGGATAGATTAGTGTTCTAAAATCATCTCCTAGTGCTATATGGAGAGGTTCCTGCTGCTGGTGTGAGGGACAGATTAGCATTCTAAAATCATCTCATACTGCTATAGGGAGAGGTTCTTGGTGCTAGCATGAGGGATACATTAGTGTTCTAAAATCATCTCATAGTGCTATAAGGAGAGGTACCTGCTGCTGGTGTGAGGGACAGGTTAGTGTTCTAAAATCATCACACACTGCTATAGGGAGAGGTTCCTACTGCTGCTGTGAGGGATAGATTAGCGTTCTAGAATCATCTCATACTGGTATAGTGAGAAGTTCCTGCTCCTGTGAGGAACAGATTAGTGTTCTAAAATCATATCATACTGCTATACTGAGAGGTTCCTTCCTGGTGCTGGTGTGAGGGATAGATTAACGTTCTAAAATCATCTCATACTGCTAAAGTGGGAGGTTCCTGCTGCTCGTGTGAGGGACAGATTAGTGTTCTAAAATCATTTCATACTGCTATAGGGAGAGGTTTGTGGTGCTGCTGTGAGGGATAGATTAGTGCTCTAAAATCACCTCATACTGCTATAGGGAGTGGTTCCATCCAGGTGCTGGTGTGAGGGAAAGAATAGCGTTCTAAAATCATCTCATACTGCTATAGGGAGAGGTTCCTGCTGCTGGTGTGAGGGACAGATTAGCTTTCTAAAATCATCTCATACTGCTATAGGGAGAGGTTCCTGCTGCTGGTGTGAGGGACAGATTAGTGTTTTAAAATCATCTGGTATTGCTATAGGGAGAGGTTCCTGCTGCTGGTGTAAGGGACAGATTAGTGTTCTAAAATCAACTCATACTGCTATAGGGAGAGGTTCCTGATGCTGCTGTGAGGGATAGATTAGTGTTCTAAAATCATCTCATACTGCTATAGGGAGAGGTTCCTTCTGCTGGTTTGAGGGACAGATTAGTGTTCTAAAATCATCTCGTACTGCTATAGGGAGAGGTTCCTGGTGCTGGTGTGAGGGACAGATTAGCATTCAAAAATCATCTCATACTGGTATAGGGAGAGGTTCCTGCTGCTGGTGTGAGGGACAGATTTGTGTTCTAAAATCCTCTCATACTGGTATAGGGAGAGATTCTTGATGCTAGTGTGAGGGACAGGTTAGCGTTCTAAATTCATCACAAACTGCTATAGGGAGAGGTTCCTGCTGCTGCTGTGAGGGATAGATTAGCATTCTAGAATCATCTCATACTGGTAGAGGGAGAGGTTCCTGCTGCTGGTGTGAGGGATAGATTAGCGTTCTAAAATCATCTCATACTTCTATAGGGAGAAGTTCCTGCTGCTGTGAGGAACAGATTAGTGTTCTAAAATCATATCATGCTGGGATAGGGAGAGGTTCCTGCTGCTGGTGTGAGGGACAGATTAGTGTTCTAAAATCATCTCATACTGCTAAAGTGAGAGGTTCCTGCTGCTGCTGTGAGGGACAAATTAGTGTTCTAAAATCATCACATACTGGTATAGGGAGAGATTCCTGCTGCTCGTGTGAGGGACAGATTAGTGTTCTAAAATCATTTCATACTTCTATAGGGAGAGGTTCCTTCCTGGTGCTGGTGTGAGGGATAGATTAACGTTCTAAAATCATCTCATACTGCTAAAGTGAGAGGTTCCTGCTGCTGCTGTGAGGGACAAATTAGTGTTCTAAAATCATCACATACTGCTATAGGGAGAGATTCCTGCTGCTCGTGTGAGGGACAGATTAGTGTTCTAAAATCATTTCATACTGGTAGTGGGAGAGGCTCCTGCTGCTGCTGTGAGTGATAGATTAGCGTTCTAAAATCATCTCATACTGCTATCGGGAGAGGTACCTGGTGCTGGTGTGAGGGACAGATTAGCGTTCTAAAATCAACTTATATTGCTATAGGGAGAGGTTCCTGCTGCTGGTGTGAGGGACAGATTAGCGTTCTAAAATCAACTCATATTGCTATAGGGAGAGGTTCCTGTTGCTGCTGTGAGGGATAGATTATCGTTCTAAAATCATCTCATACTGGTATAGGGAGAAGTTACTGCTGCTGCTGTGAGGGAGATATTAGTGTTCTAAAATCATCTCATACTGCTATAGGGAGAGGTTTCTTCCTGGTGCTGGTGTGAGGGAAGGATTAGCATTCTAAAATCATCTCATACTGCTATAGGGAGAGGTTCCTTCCTGGTGCTGTGAGGGACAGGTTAGTGTTCCAAAATCATCTCATACTGCTGTAGGGAGAGGTCCCTGGTGCTGTGAGGGACAGATTAGTGTTCTAAAATCATCTCATACTGCTATAGGGAGAGGTTCCTGGTGCTTGTGTGAGGGATAGATTAGCTTTCTAAAATCATCTCATACTGCTAAAGTGAGGGGTTCCTGCTGCTGCTCTGAGGGACAAATTAGTGTTCTAAAATCATCACATACTTGTATAGGGAGAGGTTCCTGCTGCTCGTGTGAGGGACAGATTAGTGTTCTAAAATCATCTCATACTGGTAGAGGGAGAGGTTCCTGCTGCTGCTGTGAGGGAAAGATTAGTGGTCTAAAATCATCTCATACTGGTATAGGGAGAGGTTCCTGCTCCTGCTGTGAGGGGCAGATTTGTATTTCTAAAATCATATCATAGTGCTATACTGAGAGGTTCCTGCTGCTTCTGTTAGGGATAGATTAGTGTTCTAAAATCATCTCATAATGCTATAGGGAGAGGTTCCTGCTGCTTCTGTGAGGGATAGATTAGCGTTCTAAAATCATCTCATATGGCTATAGGGAGAGGTTCCTGCTGCTGGTGTGAGGGACAGATTAGCGTTCTAAAATCAACTCATATTGCTATAGGGAGAGGTTCCTGTTGCTGCTGTGAGGGATAGATTATCGTTCTAAAATCATCTCATACTGGTATAGGGAGAAGTTGCTGCTGCTGCTGTGAGGGAGATATTAGTGTTCTAAAATCATCTCATACTGCTATAGGGAGAGGTTCCTTCCTGGTGCTGGTGTGAGGGAAAGATTAGCGTTCTAAAATCATCTCATACTGCTATAGGGAGAGGTTCCTTCCTGTTTCTGGTGTGAGGGAAAGATTAGCGTTCTAAAATCATCTCATACTGGTATAGGGAGAGGTTCCTGCTGCTGCTGTGAGGGACAGGTTAGTGTTCTAAAATCATCTCATACTGCTATAGGGAGAGGTTCCTTCCTGGTGCTGGTGTGAGGGAAAGATTAGCATTCTAAAATCATCTCATACTGCTATAGGGAGAGGTTCCTTCCTGTTGCTGGTGTGAGGGAAAGATTAGCGTTCTAAAATCATCTCATACTGGTATAGGGAGAGGTTCCTGCTGCTGCTGTGAGGGATAGATTAGTGTTCTAAAATCATCTCATACTGCTATAGGGAGAGGTTCCTGCTGCTGGTGTGAGGGACAGATTAGCATTCTAAAATCATCTCATACTGGTATAGGGAGAGGTTCCTGCTGCTGGTGTGAGGGACAGATTAGTGTTCTAAAATCATGTTATAATGCTATAGTGAGAAGTTCCTGCTGTTGCTGTGAGGAACAGATTGGTGTTCTAAAATCATCTCATACTGCTATAGGGAGAGGTTCCTGCTGCTGCTGTGAGGGATAGATTAGTGTTCTAAAATCATCTCATACTGGTATAGGGAGAGGTTCCTGCTATTGGTGTGAGGGATATATTAGTGTTCTAAAATCATCTCATACTGCTATAGGGAGGAGTTCCTGCTGCTGGTGTGAGGGACCGATTAGCGTTCTAAAATCATCTCTGACTGCTATAGGGAGTGGTTCCTGCTGCTGGTGTGAGGGACAGATTAGTATTCTAACATCATCTCATACTGCTATAGGGAGAGGTTTCTGGTATTGGTGTGAAGGATAAATTAATGTTCTAATATCATCTCATACTGCTATAGGGAGGAGTTCCTGCTGCTGGTGTGAAGGACAGATTAGCGTTCTAAAATCATCACACACTGCTATAGGGAAAGGTTCCTGCTGCTGCTGGGAGGGATAGATTAGTGTTCTAGAATCATCTCATACTGCTATAAGGAGAGGTTCCTGCTGCTGGTGTGAGGGATAGATTAGCGTTCTAAAATAATCTCATACTGGTATAGGGTGAGGTTCCTGCTGCGAGGGGCAGATTCCTTTTCTAAAATCATCTCATACTGCTATAGGGAGAGGTTCCTTCCTGGTGCTGGTGTGAGGGATAGATTAGCATTCTAAAATCATCTTACGCCAAAAACAGTACGCCTGCTACTACCCACCGCACCCAGGGACCTAGCACACCAAAGGCAGCTCAAAGGCGTTCCCCGGCGTGGCAGTTCTTCAGACAATGTGCTGACAACAAGACACGAGTGGTTTGCACGCTGTGCAATGAGAGCCTGAAGCGAGGTATAAATGTTCTAAACCTGAGCACAGCCTTCATGACCAGGCTTCTACATGCAAAGCACAAGCTGCAGTGGAATAAACACCTCAAAATCCAAAAAAGGTCTTGGGCTCCTCCTGCTTCCTCTTCTGCTGCTGCTTCTGCCTCTTCCTCCACCTCTACAGTGCCAGTGTCACCTGCCACCCAGCAAACAGACGATGTGACAGCAACGCCACCATGTCTGCCACCGTTCCCATGCATTTACACACCATGGTCCCATGGAAGCTTACAGCTGTCCATCTCCCAAACACTTGAGAGAAAGAGGAAGTACCCCCCTACCCACCCGCGATCCCTGGCCCTGAATGCCAGCATTTCAAAATTCCTGGCCTTTGAAATGCTGTCATTCTGTCTGGTGGACATGGACAGTTTTAAAAACCTGATGGTGGTGTCTGTCCTACAGTACCTGGTTCCCAGCCGCCACTACATTTCCAGGTGAGCCATCCCTTCCCTGCACAGACAAGTCGGGGACGAGATCAAGTGTGCACTGCGCAACGCCATCTGTGGCAAGGTCCACATAACCACTGATACGTGGACCAGTAAGCACGGGCAGGGACGTTATATCTCGCTAACTGCACACTGGGCAAATGTGGTGGCGGATGGGCCTGAGGCGGATAGCAGTTTGGCGCATGTCCTTCCACCACCCAGGATTGCAGAGCATTTCTCTTTGCCTCCTGTTGCCTCCTCCTCCTACTCCACTTCCTCCTCCTCTACCACCTCCTCATCCGGTCAGCGTAACACCTTCCCCACCAACTTCAGCACATAGAGGGGGAAACGACAGCAGGCTGTTTTAAAACTGATATGTTTGGGGGGTAAACCCCACACTGCACAGGAGCTGTGGACGGGCATTGAACAACAGACCGATGAGTGATTGTTGCCACTGAGCCTCAAGCCCAGCCCGGTGGTGTGCGATAATGGGCAAAATCTTGTAGCAGCTCTGGGCCTAGCCAGTTTGACGCACATCCCTTGCCTGGCGCATGTGCTGAATTTGGTGGTGCAGAAATTTCTAAAAAACTACCCGGATATGTCAGAGCTGCTGCAGAAAGTGCGGGCCGTCTGTGCGCGCTTTCGGCATTCTCACCCTGCTGCTGCTCGCTTGTCTGCGCTGCAGTGGAACTTCGGCCTTCCCGCTCACCGCCTCCTATGCAACTTGCCCAAAAGGTGGAACTCCACCTTGCACATGCTGGAGAGACTGTGCGAGCAGCAGCAGGCAATAGTGGAGTTTCAGCTGCAGCACGCACGGGTCAGTCGCTCTGCAGAACAGCAACACTTCACCACCAATGTGTGGGCCTCCATGCGAGACCTGTGTACCATATTGCAGTGTTTTGAGTACTCCACCAACATGTCCAGTGCCGATGGCACTGTTCTCAGAGTTACTATCCCACTTCTATGTCTCCTTGAAAAAACACTTTGGGCGATGATGGAAGAGGATGTGGCACAGGAGGAAGAGGAGGAGGAAGAGGGGTCATTTCCACGGTTATCAGGCCAGTCATTCGCAAGTGGCTCGGAGGGTGGGTTCCTGCACCAGCATAGGCCAGGTAAAAAATTTCAAGCCAGGGGACAGTTCTAGAGGATGAGGAGGATGAGGATGAGGAGGAGGAGGAGGAGGAACCTTGTTCACAGCAGGGTGGCACCCAACGCAGCTCGTGGGCATCACTGGAGCGTCGCAAGGGGGATACGGAGGAGACAGATGATACACCTCCCACAGAGGACAGCTTGTCTTTGCCTCTGGGCAGTCTGGCACACATGAGTGACTACATGCTGCAGTGCCTGCTCAACGACAGCCGAGTTGCCCACATTGTAACTTGTGCTGATTACTGGGTGGCCACCCTGCTGGATCTCCGTTACAAGGACAACGTGCCGTCCTTAATTCCCTCACTGGAGCGTGATCAGTGGATGCACGACTACAAGCGCACGCTGTTAAAGGCACTGCTGAGGGCATTCCCAAATGACACAGGGGGCTCAGTGGAAGCAGAAGGCGAAGGTAGAGGAGGAGGAGGAAGAGGTTTCCAATGCAGCTGTGGCACCGCCAGCACCTCAGAAGGCAGGGTTAGCATGGCCGAAATGTGGAAAAGCTTTGTCAGCAGCAACATGGTGGAACAGTATGTGTGCACGCGCCTACATGTACTGACTGATTGGTCTACCCCATTCAGCTTCTGGGTCTTTAAATTGGGCACATGGCCTGAGCTTACCCTTTATGCATTGGAGGTGCTGGCCTGCCCTGCAGCCAGTGTATTGTTTGAACGTGTGTTTAGCACGGCAGGGGGTGTTATCACAGACAAGCACAGCCGCCTAACGTTTATTAAAATGAAGCAGGCATGGATCCCACAAGACTTGTCTGTACCTTGTGCAGAATAGACGTTTAGCCCGGCCTCACACAGCCATTAGTATACTTTTTTATTATTTTTAATATGTCTCAATATTTTGTGGGCTAACCCAATTAGAAAAAAAACAAACAAACAAAAAACAGTGTTGGCTACCTCCTCCTCCTCCACCGCCACTTCCACCTACACTGCCACGGTCACCGCCTCCTCAACCCCCTACTCCACATCCACCTCCATCCACCTCCTCCACCTCCTCCTCCATTTTTTATTTTTTTATGTGATTTTAAGTTATTTCCCTACCCACATTTGTTTGCAGGACACTTGTCCTACTCTTACCCCCATGTTGCTTCCTTTTGCAGCCCTCTAGCCCTTTCCAGGACTTTTTTACAGCCATTTTTGTGCCCAAAAGTTCGGGTCACCATTGACTTCAATGGGGTTCGGGGTTAAGTTGGGGTCAAGTTCGGTGCCGAATCCGAACTTTTTCGCGAAGTTTGGCCAAACCCGAACATACAGGTGTTTGCTCAACTCTACTCATGTGCCCATAAGAATTGAGTCAAGCATAGGTAACAGCACCACACAAACTGGAAAGAAAGATAAGAAAAGTTCTCTGTTACCAATGAAACAATCTCAGAGGCTTTTTATGCCGACGTGATAGCCAGGAAAAAGGCGAACTTGACAGAGAGGCCTTTAACGGAGACAGCCCTAGAGCACTCTGCTCCAATTCCCGA
Source organism: Glandirana rugosa (assembly GCA_018402905.1). NCBI lineage: Eukaryota > Metazoa > Chordata > Amphibia > Anura > Ranidae > Glandirana > Glandirana rugosa. Next base: position 34,030 of record BLSH010218095.1, read on the forward strand.
GAAGGAGTTGAGAACAAAAGGGAGACTCCATTTGGAAAACTCTGCTTACTTCGAAGTCTGAGCCTGGCTGCTCCCTTGAAGAATTGTTGGACAGGAAAAGATGCCAAGACCTGGATACACCTGTGAAGGCCAATAAAGCTGACACTTGAATTCCGAGGGAGCTGACCGATAGAGCCAGAACTAAATCCGACTGGAGGAAGCCTAGAATATTTAGATATATAGATGACTCTGGAGGAGAAGCCGAAGACTTCCAATCTCGAGAACCAGGCCGTCAGATGCAACCGCGCTAGACATGGAAGTAGAATTGCACCCAGTGACAGAAGGTCTGGTCTGAGGAGAAGGTGCAATGGGTTCCGGAAGCTAAACTGTGCTAGCAAAGGGAACCATGGCCTAATTGGCCAATAACTCATCCCTGCCACTACCTGCACAACCTCTGCTTGGAGTCTTCATAATAACCCGAGGTTGACCAGGACTGGAAGAAATGCACCAGTCCTACTGCATTTCCAATGATCAGGGCATTTGTGCCTGAAAACCTCCACATGTAGAGGCTATTCGATGTTGTCCAATTGGACTCTGGAAGAAATTTTGCTAGAATATTTTGGACTCTGGGGACATAAGCCGCTGAGGTGTAGGCTTCAATCTTCTGAGCCCAAGACATAATTGGCTCCTGCTTCCCGTAATAGAGAACAAGCTGTGAGTCCTTCTGTCTTAATATAGGAGACCACCGTAGTGTTGACTAACCTAAGAGAATTGGCACCCCGTTCCTCCTATAGTGAAAGGACTGTAGGGTGCAGAAGGCTGTCTGTAGTTTCAGAATGTTTAACACAATCCTGTGAAATTGACAGCCCCATCTGTCTTGAGCTATCCCCAACAGGCAGCAAGCCCCCCAGTCCATATTGCTAGCATCGGACGTGATTGTGAACCAGGAAATGGGGTGATGGAATGGCAAATGAGCCAGTTCCTCCATTGCAGCCACCAGGGGACTTGCTCTCATGATTGATGTAATGTAGATGACCTGAATTTTGCTTCCTGGCTCCCACTGCTGGAGAAACCCCTTCTGGAAGGGCCGTCTTTTCCAGCTTCCACTTGACCCTCAAAATCGTATACACCATAGTGTCAATCATTTTAGACACTGAAAGGCGCGCAGGTGGGATGAAGACAGGGCCAGGAGTATTCTGTTCCAGCACCTCGGTATCCAGAGTCAAGGCAATAGTCCTCTTGATTATATTGCACTGAGCCACCGAGGCATACAGGAGACTGAGTGGGCTCCAGGTGACTCTTTCAAGAATCAGCTGCCATCCGAATTTGAGCAGCATCGAAAAGGCCTGAGCTCTGGGCTCCAGCAGCTGCCCTTTGTTTGGGACACTAGGAGAAGTACATCCACGTAACTAAGCAGGCCTATGCACCTTTTTTTGATGAAGATCATAACAACTAATAAGACCCTGAAAATACACAGGGTGATGTTGAAAGCCCAAATTGCTGGAGCTGGAGATGGTCCTGACCTATAGTGAACCAAAGGAACTTGCGGAAGTCTTCTACAATGGGCACCTGAAAGTAAGCATCTTATGTCTATTGGAAACAAGCCAGTCACCTGGCAAGGATATAAGGTGTGTGAGCCCTCACGCTACTATGTGTGGTAATCAGAGTAAAATATCTATAGGTTGCTGCTGTACCTATATATATGACAAGTATATACAGTGATGGTTTTTCGGAGATGGTACTGCACAGCCTATTATCCAAGCATAAACAGACAAAAACATTTGCATATATGAATATTGAAAAGAGGTTATAAAATACATGTAGCAAACATCATGTGTTGTTTCAAATAAATCAAAATAAGTGGATACAGTGCTAGAGTGGTAAGTGAAAACAGTGGATAATGTTGCACAACTTGTGTGTTAATTATATGATTCAGACTCCCTCTGCTGGTGGAAGACTGTAATGTGTCTGATGTGTGAATCCCAAAGCAAGCTATATGAATACAGCAATAAAAATCATATAAATCAAACGAGTATAAAATGGATAAAAAATGGATGATACAACATATAATGTGATAGTAAAATACAGAAAATCGAATAAAAAGTCCTTTTTCAAATATGATGATAATGAAATAGTGACAAAAAATGACTTGTGCTCCAAGTGTCCATTAAAACATATCGTGGTACGCTTGTGTAAGGAAAGCCTCTTTTGCAGGGGGGTTAATGTGTCATCATCCCCAAGAAGGATTCCTCTAGACCGGTGCTCCAATCCCCCTAAGTGCTCTCAGAACTCTCACCTCTGAAATGCAGGAAATGTGCATGTAAAGGTTTCTTTTGGACCTCACTCTCCAATCCAACACTGCTTTTGCGTCACTCTTTGGGTGGTTAAACGATCGTTGCGACCGACCAGTCGTGAGTCACCTCTTGCGCTCTAAACCTCCATATAGCTCAGGTATGAAAGAAGAACAGCAAGGGCCAAGCTGCCTCTCACTGTGTATCCAGCAATGTGTGTGCAGCCTACGCGTTACGTCACATGACTTCATCAGGACTTCATCAGAGCCTTATATGCTATAGTTTCAAACACAGTTTGCAGATGTTTGCAGAACAGTGATATGATATTAGAGCGAAACCATATACCTGTTCTTCTCTATGCTGTAGTTTCACACAGACTGTACAGATGTTTTCAGAACAGATGTTCAGTCATTGCCGGTTATATTTAAAGTGACACACAGACTTTACAGATGTTTGCAGAACAGATGTTCAGTCATTGCCGGTTATATTTAAAGTTTCACACAGACTGTACAGATGTTTGCAGAACAGATGTTCAGTCATTGCCGGTTATATTTAAAGTGACACACAGACTGTACAGATGTTTGCAGAACAGATGTTCAGTCATTGCCGGTTATATTTAAAGTGACACACA
>BLSH010218095.1:95691-109489 GCA_018402905.1 Glandirana rugosa
CAACACGAGTATTCAAATGTGTACAGTTATGTATTGTGTAATAGTCTCCGCCGAGAGATTAATCCGTTTAATCCGCCAGCGGATTCCGGAGCGTGAGTGTCCCCGGAGCGCCGGCGGATTAAACGGACACTAGTTAGGGACTCCAGCCGCGACCGCCGAGGGGGAAGCACTTACTTTTCAGTTGACCAGGCAGCAGCAGGGAGAATGGAGCCGCTTCCCGTCACTGGGGACTGCTGAATCGAATAGGCGGCAGTGCAGGTGCGGAGAGCCCAGTTTGGCTAAAGGAGTAGCTCAGCTGCCCGCATGCCTTGTTCAGAATGACACCTAGCGCCGGGTGCTGCCATCGGGCCGATGCCGCCACCGCCACCTAGAGGCCTTTGTTGTCCCTCTCTCCACTTCTGCTGCCACCCGACCGGACGCTCCCAAGGCCCTCGGCACTACCCGTACCCGATTTTTCAATCAGTCCCAGAGCCCCAGCGGGGGAAGGGGGAGCCGCCAGCGCCGACCTCAGGGATTGATCACAGGCAAATTAGGCGGCCGCGAGGCCCCTGTGAGTGCGAGGCCTTAGGCGACCGCCTAATTTGCCTAATTAGAGAGCCGCCTCTGATAATGTGTTATGTATTGACATGTGTAAACTTATGAGCACAACTGTATTGACTGTATTTTCACTCGCTGAGTGCACAGAAAATGTTGGTGTTTGGAGTACACCTGAATGGGCGAAGTTCGAGCCAAACGTTTGCTCGACCCGAACCATTCACTCAACGCTATTGAGGAACCAGGGTGGGGGCCTAGATTACTTTTAATTTATTTTATTTTTTTCTCAATCAAATTTTATTGAAAATAAGAGAAGTGAACAGATATGTCGATATTGTGTCACATTGTTACAAACATAGCGTCTACATATGTTAACAAACAGTTTAGTTAACGCAAATTTAAAAGGTTATGCGAACACCGTGTAGAATTATTCAGAGTTTATGGAAGGAAAGAATGGGTTATGAGAAGATATTAAGTAGTTGTCCTTGCAAAAAGAGAAGAGAATCCATTATGACAGTCAACTACTCTTCCAATGCAACAGTGGGTAGATAATCACAAATACGACCACTGTCGGAAGGTACTTGATGTCATTAGTAAAAGACATGGAAATCAATAGGGGAGAAGTGAAGGAGAGGAGGAAGAAAAGAAAGAGAGAGAGAGGGGGGGAGAGAGGCGATATGAAAGGTGCTGGTCGTCTCCATCACACTGGGTGATAATAAGAGAGGGCCAGTGGGTATCTCACATAATGTTTTGGTGTCTAGAATGTCAATGTCCTTGTAAGTTCTGTTATGTTCTTCTTTGAATTATGATGTTAAATCTAAAAATGTATCTGAAAGCGTGAACAGGAGCCAGTTTTGCCATGAATTGTGAAATTTAGTCGTGTTTTCCATTTTCATAGCACTAATTTCTTCCATCTTGTATGTCAAGCTTACTTTCTCAATCCGAATCTCAATCCAATCTTTAACCATTTGCCGACCGTCAACTGCAAGTTGACGGCGACAAAGTGGCTCGATAACGCAAACCGCCGTCATACGACGGCGGCTGCGAGATCGCGCACTGTGAGCGCGCGCCGCCAGAGGCCCCCCGGGAGTGAAAGAACGGAGGTCTGTGTAAGTAAACACGGGCCTCCGTTCTGTGAGAGGGGGAAGGGCTGTGATCACAGCCTTCCTCTACATGGAAGCTGTGATCACTTCCCTTCCCCTGCTAGGGCAGCCCACATACAGTTAGAACGCCCAGGGAACACAGTTAACCCTTAGAGTGCCCCCTGCAGGTTAACCCCTTCACTGCCAATGGCATTTACACAGTAATCAGTGCATTTTTATAGCGCTGATCTCTGTATAAATGCCAATGGTCCCAAAAAAGTTTCAAAATGGTCCGACATGTCCTCCCCAATATCGCAGTACCGCTAAAAATCGCAGATCGCCGCCATTACTTGTAAAAATAAATAAATAAATAAAAACCCCAGAAATGAATTCTCATCGTCCGTAAATGAGGAAGAATATAAAAACGGCCAATACTGATGAAAAAAAATGTTTTTTTGTATTTTTTTTTTGGATTTGTATTTTAGCAAAAAGTAAGAAATTTGTTTTTTTTTTTGCAAAATTGTCGCTCTTCTTTTGTTTATAGCGGTGATCAGAAATGACGCAGAGGGGATCAAATACCACCAAAAGAAAGCTCTATTTGTGGGGAAAAAAGGACGCAAATTTTGTTTGGGTATAACGTCGCACGACCGTGCAATTGTCAATTAAAGCCACGCAGTGCCAAATCGCAAAAAGGGCTCTGGTCCTAAAGTGTGAAATCCTTCCGGGGCTGAAGTGGTTAATTGAAGGTACTTTTGTTGAGTTCCAATGTAGAGGGATTAGAACTTTGGCTGCGTTTAGCAAGTGTCTTGTCAGTGAATGTTTATAACTGTGCATGGAAAGCTGATTTATGTGAAGGAGACAGGCTTTGGCGTCAAGATTAATTGGAGTGTCAGTGATATGTTTTATCCATCTGATAAAGGAGTGCCAATATTTTTGAATTAAGGGGCATGGCCACCAAATGTGAAAGAGAGAGCCCTTACCCTCACCATATCTCCAGCATTTGTCCGAGATCGAGGAGGACCACATCCCGGCCCTCTGGGGAGTGATGTACCACCGAGAGAAGAGTTTATAGGAAATCTCTTGAGTTTTCATGCTCAGAGAGCATTTATGTGTAAATGGGCAAGCTCTCTCCCATTGGGTATCAGATATTTGACATGAGAAGTCTTTTTCCCATTTTTCTTTGAAATTGACAGGAGCTTTGCAGTCTGCACGTATTAGCCAATTATAGGCTAATGAAATTGAGTTTTTTTATGGGCACAATGCTTCACATTTAGTGGTCATGCCCACGAATTTGGGGTCTCTGGAATAAAATTTTTGCAATTATCCGTAAAGTCACAGGAGTAGCAGTTCCTCAATCTCCAGAGATAGCCCTCCTCAACCACAGAATAGACCATCTTAATAAACACCAGCACAGATTAGTTTCCTTCATACTGATAGCCACTAAGATTACAATAACTAGGTACTGGAAGAAGCCTAGCACTCCTCTGGCCGCAGTCAGGCGCAAGATTTCCTGGATTCTAGCACAGGAAAAGGTAGTGAGCATCCTTTTAGATAAAATCCCAGCCTTTGCGCGGACCTGGGAACCTTGGATGACATTCTCCCGTTCTCCCCTGGGCTCAGGGGCCACTGATCCTCAGCAGAGCCTACGCAGATGACTTGGGAATACTCTCCTTCTTTCCTCTTCTTGTCCTCTTTCTTGACTTCTACTACTTTCTCTCTCCTCCCTATTTTTTTTTTTCTTTTCTCCCGTTCGGCCTCTCCCACGTGTCCATCTTGGCAGGGGACATGAGGGAGAGTTGATGATCTCTATGTTATATTGTTATATTTTTTAAGATGTTATACAGTAACTCTCTATGGGGTCCATTCTTATGGAGGGTGGGGGGCTCAAATGCTGGGCTTTACCTCCCTATTCTGGGGGGACCTGGGGCGGAGATTGGGCCCACAGCAGGATCCCTCTAGGGGTGGTTCTAGTTCTCCTTTCCCTGGGCTCTCTGTTAGTAAGCCATATTGGTAGAGGGACGGTGGACCTATACCAAACTCTGGTCATGATAATGGTGAGGGCCTAGGCCCTCTCTATACGAGGGCACGGACACGCATTATGTTATACCAATGTGACTACACTAGTTTACTGTGTTCGGATCTTGATGTTCTTACCTTGGCACTGTTATGTACCTATTCTGCTTTTATATTTGTACTGATTGAAATTTTCAATAAAAATTATTGAAATAAAAAAGAAATCAAGTTTTTTGTCTGCTTTTTATGTAAGCAAATAAATCTTCCAGAGGAGTGAGTGCTCTAGAGTAAAGCTTGTGGTTCTTATTATTCATAAGTGTATCATGTATCTGAATGTATTCCCAATAGCCGGAAAGCGGTCCTCTCAGCTTATCTTTCAGTTCCTGAAAGGATTTCACTTTGTTACCTGAAAGGCAGTGGTGGGCCAGCAAGCTATCCCGATCACATCCTGAGGTGGGTTCTGATGAGTTTGAATGTGAGGGCATTGGGGAAAGTGGTCCGGGGTAAGAAGTTAGGTTTTGTTTTTTAGCAATAGTACTTCAATAGACGTATTTGTCAGTGGAAGAAGCTTTTTATTGGGAGGCATGAGTGGGGCCTGTGCCCAAGGGAGATAGTGTAGGTTAATGTTGTTGCACTGAGATCCAAGTTCAACCCATACTTTATCTTTGTTATGACAATGCCAGTCAATGATCCTTGTAAGATGGGTAGCTTGTAGATATTTCTGATAATCAGGAATGTCTATCCCTCCCATATCTTTGGGACGGTTTAGCCATTTTAGACTCAATCTGGGTTTTCTGTGTGCCCAGATAAATTTCCTTTGGATATCGTCCAGAGCTTTAAAAAAGGAGGTGGGTATTTTGACAGGGAGAGCACTAAAGTAATATAATAGTCTCAGTAGAATGGTCATTTTCAGGATAGAGGCTCTCCCGAACCAAGAAAAGTGTTTTGAAGACCATTTTTTAAGGTTTGATTTTATATTTTTGAGAAGGGGGGAGAAGTTTGTTTCAAAAATGGTGTCTAAGTTTGGGGTAAGTTTAATACCAAGATATTGTAGTGTTTTAGGCTCCCATTTGTACGGGCAATTATCTTGAGCTAGTTTTAGTTGATTCAATTTTAAAGTAATATTAAGGGCCTCTGACTTGTTGTGATTGATCTTAAAATTCGCTATATAGTTGAAAATTTTAAACATTTTGTTTAGGTTTGGGATGGAGATGTGGGGTTGCGTGAGAAAGAAAAGAAGATCATCTGCATACGCGGCTAGTTTATATTCCCTTCTATTGACCACAAAGTCTTGGAATGATTTGTCTAATTTGATTGTTCTAATTAAAGGTTCTAGGGCAAAAATGAAAAGTATGGGAGATAATGGACAGCCCTGTCGAGTACCGTTACTAATTTTTGAAAGGATCTGAAAAAATGTTGTTAATCTTAATTTTGGCTTGCGGATTCACATACAGTGCTTTGATCCAATTTTTTTTCCAGAACAACAAAGCTTTATTGATTGTATAAAGAAGATACAAGTATCCAGAGAATAATGTATGTCACAATGGTAAACCAAAACCGAAGGCAAAATTATAAACATACATTGATCTTATCCATTACAGGGAGACATGTCTGTGATGTTTTAACTGAGTGGTGCAGCTTACCCGTTGGGGATTTGGGATGGGATTTTGCAGGTTTTGAAGGCAAACACTAAGGCCGTCGCGTCCAGCGCGAGGTGGGGGGGTAGGATGGGAGTATTGAGTTAGTAAGTGGGTGCACAAGGGTAGGGAGGGAGGGGGGGGTAGGAAGAGAAAGCGATCCCAGGGTATTCGTTGATGTAGCTATGTGGAGGGGGTTCATGTATTTTGGTTGGGGGTTTTGAAGATGTAGAGGAAGGAAGGGGTCTTTGCCTAGGTCTAGAAGGCCTTATGAGGTCTTATGGGTCAGGGGATTAGTTGTTGTAGGTTGAAGATGTTTGATATGGGGGTGGGCGGGATTTAGCGCTAGGGGGAATTTAAGGTCTGTTTATATATGTCCGATGCTTGGAAGTGTGTCCAGCAAGCCCATCTTTTTATGTATAAGTTTGGGGTATTCCGGGCGATGGCGATAAGCTCCTCCATTTCTGCTATTTTGTCAATTTGTTTGAACCAGTCAGCCAGGGAAGGGGTTTTAGTGGTGCCCCAAAGCCTTGGTATGCATAGCTTGGCGGCATTGATCATGGCCATCGCAAGGGATTTGTGGGGTCCGCGTCCTCTTGATGATGTAAGAGGTACTGTCCAGGTGTGAAATTTAAGAAGTATGTGGTCGTAGTGCTGACCAAGTTGTGGACTTGATTCCAGAAAGATTGAATGGCGGGGCATTCCCACCATATATGAAGAAGAGAGCCCTGGGTTTGGGAGCATCTCCAGCACGTGTCTGGGATGTCTTTGTTGTATTTGTGTAGCATTGTAGGAGTGCGATACCAGCTTGATCCAATTTAATATATTGTTCTTAAGACCAATGTGGGAACATGTGGAAAACATGTAAGACCAGGAGACTCTATCGAAGGCCTTCTCCGCATCCGTGGACAGGAGAAGGCCCTCTATATTTGAGAGGTGTGCGAAGTGGATCAGATGGAGCGCTTTAATAATATTATCTCTGGCCTCTCTCCCAGGCATAAATCCCACTTGGTCTGGACCTATTATTTTGAAGAGGAGTGGTTTATAAGTCTGTCTAAGATTTTCGTTAACAACTTCAGGTCAATGTTAAGTAGAGAAATTGGTCTGTAATTTGTGCAATCTTGAGGGTCTTTGCCTGGTTTGGGAATGACTGCAATGTGTGCCATGAGAAAGGAACTGGAGTTATAATTCGATGAGGTTAAATAATTAAATGTGGAGGCGAGGTGTTCAGATAATAAATGAGCATAAAGTTTGTAATATTGTGTAGTAAAACCATCAGGACCCGGGCTTTTTCCTGGTTTTAGTTCTTTAATTGCCCTCATTACTTCTTCTTGGGAGATTGATTTTTCTAGGCATTCTGCATCTTCCTTATTCAGGAAAGGGATCTGGCTGTTTTTTAGGAAGATTTGGGTTGTCTCTTCTCTGCTAACTGAGATGTGTGAGGGTTTTCTGTGGCCCTGGAGGTTGTACAGTTTCAATTAGTAATTGCGAAAAACTTCTGCGATCTTTTCAGGGGAATGAATTATGTTACCCTTAATATCGCATATTGAATGTATTTGTCGGCTAGTGTTAACCTCTTAGCTCTAGCTAAAAGTTTGCCTGTTTTGTCTCCTTGCTCATAGAAGACCTGTTTTCTAAAGAAGAGTGCTTTTTGGGTGCTTAGGTTAAGAATCTCTTGTAATTCTTTTCTGAGGTTGGTTAGTTCCCATTCTACCTTTTGGGATAAGGATTGTTTATGTTGGGTCTCAAGTCTGTATATTTTTCTTGTTAAGTTGTTAATCAACTTTTCCTTTTCTTTTTTCTTTTGGGATCCCCATTTCATTAATTCTCCTCGAATTACACACTTGTGGGTTTCCCAGTTATTTAAAGGGCTTGTCTTTACACTTAAATTTTCTTAAAAAAATGTTTGGATTTTGTTGTGAATATCTTTTTGGATTCCCTTATCTGTCAGTAGGGCCGTGTTCAATTTCCAATTGAAGTCTGGGTTGAGTTTATTCCTCTTTTTAAGAGACAGTGTGATGGGAGCATGGTCTGAAAGAGTGATTGATCCTATTTGTGCTTTCGAAACAAATTTTAAGTCTTTTTGGGATATAAAGATCATATCAATTCTCGAATAAAGTTTATGTGGTTTGGAATAGTAAGTAAAGTCTTTTTTTGTGGGATGTGTTAGGCGCCATGTGTCTACCAGTGTAAGTGACTGGAGAAAGGTCTTAATTTTTTTCAGAATTTTGTATGAAACAAGTGTATGGCCGTTAGATGTGACTTGTTTGGGATCCATGGGCAGGTTGAAATCTCCTCCCAGTATTATGCGGCCTTTTGTGAACCATTTCAGTTCATTCACAATTTTATTGCAAAAACTGATATGTGATCTATTCGGGAAGTATACATTGGCCAATGCAATTGGGTCGCCTGCCCAAGTGCCCTTAAGGAACAAATAACGACCATCTGGGTCTATAAGTTGTTGGGAAAGTAAAAAGGGTGAGTTTTTATTTATCAATGTGGAGGCTCCTTTTGTTTTCGCATGCGGGTTCGTAGCATGAAAAGCATTAGTAAATATATTGTTCGTTAATTTGGGGATGTTTGTACCTTTAACCACTTAATTACGGGGCACTTAAACCCCCCTCCTGCCCAGACCAATTTTTGGCTTTCAGCGCTGTCGCATTTTGAATGACAATTGCACGGTCGTGCGACGTTGTACCCAAATAAAATTTGCGTCCTTTTTTTCCCACAAATAGAGCTTTCTTTTGGTGGTATTTGATCCCCTCTGCATCATTTCTGATCGCCGCTATAAACAAAAAATGAGCGACAATCTTGCAAAAAAGAACAATATTTTTTACTTTTTGCTAAAGTACAAATCCATTAAAAAAAAATTATTCATCAGTTTAGGCCGATATTTATTTTTCTACATATTTTTGGTAAAAAAAAAATCGCAATCGGCATATATTGATTGGTTTGGGCAAAAGTTATCGCATCTACAAACTATGGGAATTGATTTATGGCGTTTTTATTATTTTTTTTTTACTAGTAATGGCGGTGATTTGCAAATTTTTATCGGGACTGCAATATTGCAGCAGAAATGTCGGACATTTTTTAGACATTTTTGGGACCAATAACATTTATACAGCGATCAGAAATTTAAATGTCCACTGATTACTGTGTAAATGTCATTGGCAGTGAAGGGGTTAACCTGCAGGGGGCAGTGAAGGGGTTAACAATGTTCCCTGGGTGTGTTCTTACTCTGGGGGGGGGCGGGGCTGGCCGGGACATAACAGATCTAACTGATCCCAGTGACAGGGATCAGTAGATCTATTATGTCCCCTGTCCCAGAATGGAGAACCGCCGTGTTTACATCGGCGGTTCCCCGTTCTGCAGCTCTGTAAGGCGATCCTGGGTCTTGAGCGGACATCGAGTCCTCCCGACCCATGAGCACGTTCGCGCAGGGGGCGCGCTGGGAGCGTGCACAGGGGACGACGTCCATTTCAGATCCGCGCTGGAGCCACACTTCGGCAATAGCGCGGATCTGTAGGGGTTAAAGTGCGTTTCCTGAAGAAACACTATGTTAGGGTTAGGGTTCTGTTAGTAGTTTGGTCCTTTTTTGTGGAATATTGAGTCAGTTTAAGTTGTGTGAGATTATATCTGGAGAATTGTGCAGTGAAGAATAAGCCATGTTTATCACCTCTCTCGAAAGAAAATAGGGAAGGGGGAGATAAAGAAATAGGAGTTAGTAAGAGAAGGACAGACTTCTCGTAGTTTCAGAGTTTGAACCACTCCTTTTAGAGTTCTAATAATCTCTACTCAGAGCTCAAAGGTAGTAGTTCATAAACAATTAAGAGATATTCAAATAAGATGTGAGTAAATATTCCTTCAGGTGTGAGTTTCTTTAATTGTTTAGTTTCGAGGGGAAAGTGGGAGGCGTGAAGCGTCGTGGTTGACTTAAAAAGTCAAGCTGGGGGTGATAATAGATAATGTTATAATGTTAGGTTTAGATATGAGATATATGTGCTGATGGCCTTTCAGCCTTAATGAGATTGGTAAGAATAAGCCTGATCAGTAGGTTTTGTATGTCACCTATTAGTCACTCAGACCTGAAGGAAAAAATGGAACAGCATTTATAAACATGTTACAACTCGCAACTTTATGACCCCGGTCTGCTAGGAAAGGAAAGTCTATTATACGTTGGTTCATTTCACTAGCATAAGAGTTAACAGCATAAATTGTATTTAGAGAGCACAGACGAGGTCATCAACCATGGACCGTGACTCCACTAGGCCGGAATGCCCGGTGGGGGACAATGCCCGTATGTGCACCTCCTATATTAACATCAATAACAATTCAAAGCTTATATAAGCAGTTAGGACATATAGATATTTTAACGCTAGAGTTCCTGTATCAAAGGAACCGCGCAGGATCACGCGATCACCTCAACACAGGTCATAAAAAAAGAGAAAGAAAAAAGGCCAATATAGGGAACTAAAAATAACTAGGTTATTGGCATAAAAATTAATTTAAGAGTCCGGGCTATTAACCCCACGATAGAATCAATAAATATTGAGTCTGTATGCAGGGTGGTTATGGTTCTGTGTATCCATCTTTGGTATTCTTTAACAGAATGAGCCTGGAACTTGATTTTCTGTCTTAGGCCTTAAGATTGAATAACCTCAGTATCACATGAAGTCCATAACTTCCGTACTGGCAAGTTTATCGCCAAACACTGTGGTTTGTTGGGAAGTAAGAGTATATGTGGGGAAAAGATCAGACGTATTGAGAGCCTGAAGGACAGTAGAGAGATGTAACATACCTTGACCTCATGAAGGAGATACCAGGCAGGGGCTGTTTAGAAGAGTCAGAAATATTTCAACTGTGTTGTCCGTGTGATCTTCTCTTCTTTTAAAGCTGAGCTTCGTCCGGGAAAGACAATTTGCAACACCATATAATAAAATAGAATGTTAAAGAACAAAAGCATAAAACAAAGATAGTTAGATTCTAAGGTGCAGAACCAAAAGTTATGTCCTATTTGGTGATCTGTTAAATGTTTCAACTGAAAGGATCTGTTTAGAAAAATACAACAGTGAACTAGAAACAATTCTAGGAGAAGTAAAGGTTATTTTGACCCCTTTCCGTGACATCAATGTTCTGAAGAAAAGGTAATATTTGTTACTCTAGGGAAGAACAAACTGTATCCTCCTTTAACGCTGGTCTTTCGTTCTAGGAGTTTTAGCCATTGGGGAGTACTTCCCAGTATGATTCATCTTTCTACTTTGCTTGCCTTTTGTGAGGGGAGAACATGAGGGTGAAGTATGTGGGGAGGAAGTCTCTTGATTTGAAAGTGGGGGTGTCAGGAATTCTGCATACCAGTCCGGAAGTGCGATATACTCCAAATGTAGGTTTTCACAGAAAGAAGGTAGGTCCTCCGGGGTACGGAGAAAGAACTGTTTGCCTTGAAAGTTAGCTTGGAGGGTGAAAGGGAATTTCCACCTATAGGTAATGTTCTTTTCTTTCAGTGTTTCCAGAAGAGGTTTAAGCGCTCTTATATTTTTAAGTGTAATTGGGGATAAATCTTGAAAAAGGAGGATTTCCTTTTCATTGAATACAATTGCGTCACTTTGCCTTGCTCTTTGCAGGATCTCTTCCTTCAGTGTAAAGCTGGTTAAGCAGCAAATGATGTCTCTTGGAGGGGCATCATCTGAGGCTCTCGGTTTGAGTGCTCTGTGTGCACGATCAAACTCTATAGGAGATTCTGCTGGTCTGTCAATTAGGTTGTTGAATATTGAGCTGAGTGCAGGTCTGATTTGATCAGCCGCAATGGATTCTGGAATTCCGCGGACTCGAATGTTATTTCTCCTCCCATGGTTATCTAAGTCCTCCAGTTGCCTGTTCATGGAGATAAGATGTTGTGAGTGGGTGCTAGTGACACTGTCTAGCCTGGCAATGGCTCTGTCCCTTCTCCTACCTGCACGTTCACTGGTTGCCATTTGCTCTGTGAGCATTAGAATGTCAGCTTTTAGGTCAGTGATAGCTGTGGAAAAGGAGTTTTTTATGTCTGCTGCAATTTCCGTCATGTCTGCATAAGTAAGAGGAGAGTCTTGGTGGGTGTTATGCCTTACCAGATCCTCTGAGGTTGCCAATGAAATGTTGTCATCTTCATCCTCCGTCTCTCTGCTGGCTTTCTTTGTAGGCGCCATTTTTTCAGGAGCTCCTTTTTCCTTAAAAGAATATTTCTGAAAGTATGAGGGAAATTTCTTATTATTGGAAGATGAGGAAGAGCGAAGAGAGCGACCTGGGGTGTTAGTGTTGTTTATAGTAAATTTGTCCATGTCTTATGGAGTGAAAAAGTCTTAGAATAGAACCTTTATAGGCTTACTTGCCCTCAGCCAGCACAGAGGTTGTTAGTGCATATGCATCTCGTTATTTATGGTGATGATGATGTTAATAAAGTCATAAAAGTTATGCCGATTACACCACAAAAATCAACCTATAAGGCCTTGGGTTATTTCTTTTAGGCCTTTATATCTCTTAAGGCAAAGTGAGTTGAATTTTAATGAAAGCTGAGTATAATAAAGTTCCAGCAATGATGGGGATCAAAAACACATGGGGCGGACTGGGCCTTTGTGGAACCGGCATGAGGTTAGGCTATGTTTGTTGAGGCTTCTAATCAGGGGAAATGTCTTTCAAAGGCCTGTAGCAATGAGCGCCGCGAGCGCGGAGCTCCGTCGGTCCGAAAAATTTAGCCCGGTGCTTTAGTCGCGGCCTACTCCGGTTCTGGGAAAAGTTATTTTTTGGTTCCCAAATTATATCCACTGAAAGCTGGGAAGTAGGGCAGAGCTATGGAGGTGTTTTTACCTCTGGATGGGGATTCTGTGAAGAGGATTCTTGTGGATTGTAAGATTTCCAGCCGGAGCTCCTCTATCCAGCGTCTGCTCTCCACGCTCGCCAAGCCATGCCCCCCGACTTTTCATTTATATGTGTACATATACTTTAAAGTTTAGCTAAGGTCAAAATTTTTTTGGATGTGGAAGGCAATGCTTAAAAACTCTTTTTTTTTCCATAAGTGTCTTGTGAGAGAGATTTCTCATCACTTTCTGTCCTGTACACACAACATATAATTAGAGGAAATGTCTCCCAAATGAGATACACCCTCTTCTTAGAGAGTTGTCACCAGAACAGATGTCCCCTTTGGAAGATTTGCCCTCTATTCCTGCTCTGCTGACAACACCAAATTTAGGATTTTATCAACCCTTCCAGCCGCAGTGAGAATGATCACTGGGGCAAACCGGGAAGGTGAATGACCCAAGTGAGGGACCCAGACAGCAATTACAACATGTCAGGTGATATACCTCTTCAATAATCCATCCAAAACTTAAATCTTTGCCTTTAGAAAAACTTTAAAGTGATACTAAAGTCTATTTAAAAAAAAAAAAATAACAAATATGTTATACTTACCTGTAATGGTTTTGCACAGAGCATCCCAGATTCTTCTCATATAGGGCCCCTTGCCGGTGCTCCTGGCCCATCCCTCCTGCCGAGTGCCCCCACAGCAAGCAGCTTGCTATGGGGGCACCTGAGCCGAGCTGCAGCTCTGTGTGTCCATTCATACCCGGAGCCATGGCTTGGCCTTGCCCTCTCTCTCTCCTTATTGGCTCACAGATTTTGTTTGATGGCAGTGGAAGACAATGTCACCCGTTGCTGTGGTTCAGCCAATCAGGATGGAGAGTCCTGGAAAGCCTAGCCTCTTGTGCAACATCGCTGGATCGAGATGGGCTCAGGTAAGTATTAGGGGGGCTGCACACAGAAGTTTTTTTTATCTTAATGCATAGAATGCACCTTCTGCCTTTACAAACCCCTTTAGGTTGACCCTATTACATTTATTTCTATAAAGCAAAAGTGTGATAGTAATTATTTAGATGTTCAAGTTTGAGGATTCTGTGTTCATTTTAAGTCTCTGTGTTCCTCCAGCTTCTGGTCCAGAATCTTCTCAGAATGATCATTCTCAGCTTGTTGCTGGCCTGGAAGATGATGGCAGCCTCCATTGATTGAGATAATAATAATAAGTCCCAAATGACTAGAGTTGAGCGAACACCTGGAAGTTCGGGTTCTGCTGGTCCGTCCGAACCTCGGGACAAAGTCCGGGTCCGGGTCCGGACGGAACCCGAACGATCGCACGGACAACGAACCCCATTGAAATCAATGGGGACCCGAACTTTTAGGCACAAAAATGGCTGTAGGAAAGTCCTGGAAAGCCCCAGAGGGCTGCAAAAGGAAGTAAAATGGGGGTAAGGGTAGGGCAAGCACCCTACAAAAAAATGGGGACAGGGAAATAACTTTAAATATTTTTAAAAAAATAAAAACATAAAAAAAGCAAAAATGGAGGTGAATGTGGATCATCTTCAAACTGTGTCTGAAAAGTATTAATGAACGGTAGAAGCCATATAACTGTTCTAAAATCATCTTCAAACTAGGGCAAGTGCCCTACAAATAAATGGGGATAGGGAAAATAAATTAAAATCAAGTAAAATAACGGGAAGGGGGGTGGAT
>BLSH010218194.1:0-18759 GCA_018402905.1 Glandirana rugosa
CTGTCAGTGAACGTAGGAGAAAAAGGGATTTTATTAAAACTTACCATAAAATCCTTTTCTCCGAGTTCACTGACAGACGCAGCACCCACCCCTCTGGGCTCTGTTTTGGTATGGCTTGTATACGAACTGGAGAGCTATTCTGTGAGGGGGGTTTAATGTAGGAAGAGAGGACGGCCCCCAGGGGAGGGGCCAGCTGACTCTTTTCCCTGCCTAGTTAACTCCTGGTAGGACTAACATAAAACCCCACAAAGTCATGAAGAGCTGCGTCTGTCAGTGAACTCGGAGAAAAGGATTTTACGGTAAGTTTTAATAAAATCCCTTTATCCGACTCCCCCCAACAGGAACCCTCTCACCTCCCATAGTGTCCCCCTAGCACATATCTAACTCCCCCAATACCTCTGCTAGCACTAGTCCTCTCTCCAGCACATACAGTATCTGGCCTCTGCATTTTGTGCATTAATTATTTCTGACCCCCGCATTCCATGTAGAACACTCAATTCGGCCACGCGCACTGTTCACCACAGCATGCTATGCGTGCCACATTAATGCTCTCTTTCACGCCACCAAAAGTGTCACAGGTCTTTTACAATTTTATAGCGTATACTCCCAAAAAAATGCCGCCGCTAAAGTGTTCGGGTTTGGCTTGAAGAAAAGGTGGAAACCCTAGCACGGACACGATTTTTGTTTTCCCTGGAGTTTAGTTTTACATGTCTCAAAATAGCATTGGAAAGCCACAAAGTTATGTTTCGTTTTCAAAGAACTTGTGAAATGTAATGTAATATGTTGACAGATAATCAGAGATGTGGGTGTCAAACCAGGGGCAAGTGCTTCCATTGCTTGTCTTTGCCTAACTACCTTTATACTATGGTCTCTCTTATGCATCAGTATAAATGGGGCCTGTAGCTCCAGGTGGAAGTATTGATTCTTTCGGCAGCATTTGGGGCCTGTTAAATGAAACACACATGTATCAAATTGGCCAACATAAACATGTATAACAGCGCTTTACAGTTCTCATCAATATAAAATAGGAAATAAGGATAGTCCACAAGTGCTTTCACACAGTGATAGGAGGGGGTAAATGACAGTTCAATGTGCAGCCTTTCACCAAGATATGGGAACACCACCGCCAAACGTGCCGCTCCCCTTGCAGTGGCCACTTACCGGACAGTGCTGTAGAATAAGTCTGTATATGGGTCACTCAATAACACAGGACTGCAACAGGATCTCCTCCCCGACATCAGTACCGGAAATAAAAGAGGCTCCACATAGTGTATACCAGTAAAAAAAGCCCTTTTATTAACCCCCGCCAATAATGCACTTACAGAAACAATAAAATATCCACACAGAAGTTAAAACATCACCACTCCTGCCGCACAGCCACGGGTATCGTCTCTCTCACAGACTTCCGCGTGTCACCAGTGGTGTGGAGCGCACACGTCACTTCCGTCTACCCGTAAGGTCACGCCCTGACATGTTTCGTCATTCCGACATCTACGGAGGGCAAGGGGAGCGGCACGTTTGGCGGTGGTGTTCCCATATCTTGGTGAAAGGCTGCACATTGGACTGTCATTTACCCCCCCTTATCACTGTGTGAAAGCACTTGTGGACTATCCTTATTTCCTATTTTATATTGATGAGAACTGTAAAGCGCTGTTATACATGTTTATGTTGGCCAATTTGATACATGTGTGTTTCATTTAACAATCTTGTCGATTTAAAACGGCTGCTTTATTATTATTGTGGTTTTACTGGTGCTACCTTGCGCTAATTAAGTGTTTTATGGTATTTTGGGCGCATTTACACTTATATTTTGTGAGCATTTGGGGCCTGCATCATTATGGCAAGCTATCCCTTTACTCAAGCTCATATTTCAGGTAGTTTCCTGTTCAGCCAGACAGAATTAACTTATTGGGTGTCCCCCTCAGGCTATTCCCGTCTGACATCCTATGACTGAAAAAAAATCCCAGGAGCCGGCTGAAAAACTGTCAGGCGTATAGCAGCTGCTTAAAATTTAGCTGGTACTGGCCATTACAATACTATAGGCAATACAGAGGAAGATTGGTCCATCTGTGCTGTATGGAGGAATCTGTTAGGGCTTAACCAAAAGATCTAATCATGTATGGCCAGCATTATTGCCTATGTTTTTTGAGCCATTGAACTCCACGCACCATTGCAACTCTGCTGTTAAGGCAAAAGAGCCTATTTTAACACTCATACACACAAGGTCTAAATTTCAAAGCAGAGAAAACAAAAAGCAAGGTCTAAATTTCAAAGTGGAGAAAACAAAAAGCTGTGTACTTACTAAATCGCTGGCTGAAAATCCTTTTATTGGAGTCCATTAAAGCAGAGCTCCACCCAAAAGGGGAAGCCCTGCTTGGTTTTGACAGGTACCCGCTCCTGGCTTAGATCCCGGTGCCAAACTGAGCCAGAAGTATGCTATGCATACTAGTACATTTTAACTTTGCCTTGCAGTTAAGCCGGTGGTTTACTACTGCTTTATTGTCTTTTAAACGTCAGTGCATATTTATTGTTTTTCATTTTATCAATATTTTTTAATAAATGCTACACTTTGAAAAAAGGAGAGAAAAGCGCCACTACCTGTTTATGCAAAATTCCTTTCAGGCTTGGAAAATAAAATCCACTTCAAATCTCTTTTCCCTTAATCGTGATAGCAGGGGTGTTAGTTTGTCTTTCTCTGGGTCACAGACATCCCAGACCTGTGGGTTCAGTTGATTTAAAAGGGGTACAAGAATAGAGTTCCAACCACTTCTCTTGTGTTTTCTTCTCTCAAACCAACCAAAATCTGCTCAGGGTCAGTTTTGCAGAATTACCTGAATCATCTGTTGTCCCAGGGAGAAGTTGTTCCAGTACCTTAGGGGGACAGGTTCAAAGTATTCTATTCAAACCTGTTTGCGGTACCAAAACTCAAACAGGGTATTCACCTTATCCCGGACCTAAAATCCTTTCCTTACAGGTATCTGATAACTTTCACAGGACTATTCAGATACTTTAGGCTTTTGTTGGAGGAGCAGATTTTGGAAGCTGATTACACAAACCTTTCATTCACCTTGAGTACTTGGGTCTCATTTAAGATACAGCACAAGCAAGTCTTTCTTCCAGAAAACAAAGTGATTTCCCACGTATCTCATGCTTGGGCCTTTAAGTGTTACTAAATCCCAGAACAGTAAAATCTGTCTGTATGTGCAACATAGCATGCTTGTTATGCTCACTGTGGAACCTAAGGGGTTAATCCTCTGCATTGTGTAAAAAGGCTCTTTGATCCTGTATGGACAGATTCTCAGCTCCTGCAGGGTCTCTCTTGCCAAGGCCAGATAATACGCAGTGAGGGTATTAAAGCTGCACATGCTCAGTTTGGTCTCTCTTGCTGGAGAGAACATTTCCTTGTTCTCAGAGCTAGCCAGGTCCTATGATATTGACATCACACATGTGGCCGTGTATATAGGCTATAGTGGAAATCTCCTACCTGAACATTCAGCACTGGGCAGACCCTGCAGTTTATCACGTACCCATGGTATACAGATAAGCCAAAAAGGTATATAGTGGCAATTATAAGCTGTGGGACCCTGGGGGGGTTTGGTAGATTAACTATTTTCATATTACTGGGTTTAGTAACACTTTTAAAGTGGTTGTCAAGTCATGACAACCACTTTGAATTACAGGTAAGCCTATATTCAGGCTTACCTGTAGGTCCCGGGAATATCTCCTAAACTTGCACCGTTTAGGAGATATTCCCTGTATCTGCATGTGCCGACGTCATCGGCACATGCTCAGTGTAGAAACGGCCCGACTGGTGTTTTTGTTTTAAAAAAAAAAAAAAGACTTCACAACCACTTTAGGATCAGTGTCCCTCCTGTCAGATTCTCAGAGAGTTCTGAGCTTTATGGTGACCTTCTTCAAGGCTGTTCCATTCAAAAAGCCTCTCCAACACAACATCTTGTTGGCGTTGAACAAATTTGCTTCTCTCCAGCAAGCAAGGATTTTCCTAGCTATGTGGATATCCAACTCTTTGAATGAGAGACTGGCTTTTGTTGTTATCACCGTTCATTGGTATGGTAGAAACATCTGTCCCAGATTGGGGAGGAATGTTCCAGTCTCTTCAGGGATCACTGTCACCAGAGGAAGCCAAGCTCCCCGTCAACATCTTGGAAATCAGAGCAATCACAAAGATCTGCACCTCCCTTCTTCGGGGATGCCCAATCATGGTGCAGTTGGATAAAATCCACAGCTTTTGCCTACATCAATCACAAAAGGGACACCAAGAGTCACGCAGCCTTGAAGGAAACAAGCCTAATCATCTCATGGATGAAAAAAAAAAAAAAACCACTGAGCAATGATCTCTGTTACCCACATCCCAGGAGCAGAAATTAATCATCGCCACTTGGACCAAGGTGAATAGGCCCTTCACCTTGATGTCTTCAGCCTGATATGTCAGAGATTGCGAATTCAGGATTTTGATATCCTGGCCTCCAGGTTGAATAAGACGTTAGCCTGTTTGTATCCATGACCTCTAGCACTAGCATTGGATGCTCTGATAATTCCCTAGACTCAGTTCAGGCTAATCTATGCCTTTCAGAGAAACAAGGCCGCACAGCAAGCTGCCCCAAAAAGAGCCATATACAGAGCCACCGGGGTCTGGTGTAACAAAAAGTACACAAAAAGAATGAAAGTAAATGTAACAGTGAAATTTTATTGAAAATACGAAAAACTACGACATTTAAAAGAGCAATGATTATCATTGACCAGTGTCACCACCACCATTGGCAACGTTGTCAAAGAGTAAAAAAACAATAGACACGTCCAGACAAACTCTGAACTTCCAAGTAACCATACATACAATGCAGCATGAGAAACCTATATAGGTATAAATGATGGGCATGGACCGGTAACAGATGCATATGGAGGGGCAAGGATTTAAATACAGTCAATGGATCTGGGACTGTGTAAGTATAAATCACCCGCCAAGGACAACAATCCAGTAAGATATGTAGGAACACGGACACCTGAAGGCGATCGGCACAGTGGAGGGAGATGCAGGGCAAGGGGGACAGATAAGCAAAGCACCGTCCGTGATCCTGGCTGAGTGGCTGCCTGATGAAAGCAAAACCATGTGGTGGGCTACAGGCAGACACGCCAAGGAAGGGGTCAGTAGAACGGTGTTATCAGCTTGGCTGATCAGTACTGAGGCATGAAAAGCACAAGGGGGTGGAGGGGAAAGAATCTCATCCTTCAAAGGCATCCATGTGTAGTCCTCCCGTGCTGATGTTCATATGCCGTCAGAAGATCCCCGGCAAATGCAGATACCGTCCAGAGATGCTTCCAGTTTAAATGGCTCAGAGCTGCGGGTCCTCTCCTGGCGCCGGTCAGCGTGTAGGTGTGTAAGCTACGGCCGCCTCCATCGCTTCGGGACCTCAGAGCGCTGTCACGGCGTGTGTGGTGAGCCATCAGACACAACGTCTACGCATTTCGCTGGTCAAGCCAGCATTGTCAGGACTGGCGACCTCTTGTGGCCGGAGGCTTAAATGCAACTCCGTACCAATTTCCTGCTAAAAGCAAAGGGGGCCCCCCAAGTCATGCAGACAGCGTGTTTTCCTTGCACTTGGGCAACAGAACTTGCATATAGTAACTTACATAATTTGATGAAAGAAAAGACCCAAACAAAAAAGGGGCGTGAGAACAATTTTTGAAAATAAATGTAAACAGAAAACATATATATGAGCAAAAGTTTATTAATGTAAAAGTGGATATAGTTAAATGTGGATAAGGCAAAATACTAATTGGGACACCACCCAGAAGACAAATACAGACAAAGGTATTCCAACCAAATTTATGTGTGCAAGAGAGGCACACCCATACACACAGCAAACCATATACATGGGGCAGATAAGCTCCTTTGCCATTCCGAATCCATGAATTTAGTGGATCACATTATGTACAAAGGCATTAAGGTAAGGACAGGAGAGGGGCACCTACGACAGAAAGAACAACCAGTGTATGTGGCCATGAGAGTACCGCACATAGAGCCACTTAGTCATTGGATAATCTGGTGGAGGCACTTACACAGTATCCAGAAAAGGCTGTAAATTAAGCTCTTTATTAAGGCCATTAGGCACCAGTACACCCAAGCTATAAATCCAAGATTTTTCTTTTCTTAATAAAATTCTGTCAAAGTCTCCTCTCCTGCTACTAAGGTTTAGGGCATAAATGTCGCATGCATTGGCTAGTGACATGCAAGTATGAGTCCTTTAAAGTGTTACTAAACCCAGTAATATGAAAATAGTTAATCTTCCACCCCACCGCTTATAAATCTTCTTTTTACATTAAAATTCTGCCAATATATACTTTTGGGATGGTCTGTATACCACAGTCAGTGATAAACTGCAGTTTGTCCATAGCTGTGTTCAGGTAGGAGATTTCCACTACAGCCTGTATACATGCCCACATGTGTGATGTCAATATCATGTGACCTGAACAGTTCAACTGAAACAGGAAATGTTCTATCCAGCATAAGAGACCAAACTGAGCATGTGCAACTTCATCACCCTGCTGTGTATTATATGGACATGCCCAGATTGACTGTGCAGGAGGGAAGGATTTATAGCGAACATGGTTAAAACAGCCTTTTTACACAATGCAGAGGATTAACCCTTTAAGTTCCATAGTGAGTATAACAAGCATGCTATGCTGCACATACAGACTGATTTTACTGTTGTGTGTTTAGCAACACTTTAAGTACACAGATGGCAGAAAGTGATGACAGACCTGAATTTCTGAGCTTGAATGAAGACATTTTAGAGTTTATGACACTAGCAAAAAACCAGGCATGCTGGTAAACGGGTTATTCTGGACTGACCTACAGTTGGCTAGTGTCCAATCCTGCTGTAAGCAGCAGTATAACCCTACGGTGTGTCCCTCAATGGATTAGAGAAATAGCCTTGTTCTTTTTTTTTTTTTTTTACTTATCTTTGTTGTGTTTGGTACGGTTGCTGGTTATGCTATGCTACATTACATAAGTGTGGTGATTGTCATACATGACAGGCCTGAGCAAAGCTGAAATGGCAAGAAAAAAAAGAGAAGACCGGCAGCGAGAGATGGAAGCTAAACGAGCAGAGAGGAGAGCAGCCAAGGGACCCCTAAAACTAGGCGTACGGAAGCTGGATTAAGGAGAGCAGAGGGACAGCAGAGAATATTAGGAGATGATGGTATGTACAATGGTGCTTCTATATTTGTGCCAGTAAATGTGCTATTTTCACAAAGATTTGTGCATATACGAAATAATCTAGAGTTCATTTAAAATGGTACTAAACACACATTGATTTACATTAGCCCTTCTCATTGTATGTAGATGATGCACTGTAATTATTTTAATAATAAAAAAAACATGCAAGTACCCTTTTTCCTAATCAATATACAGCTGTCACATGACCCAGCTCGTTCCCAGCCTGAATACTTTGAAGTGCAAAGGAGGGATTGCACCCCCCGATCCCTCCATAAAGAGTACCTGTCACTGACTATTAATGTCACAAGGGATGTTTTACATTCCTTGTGACAGCAATAGAAGTGATCAGATTTTATTTTTTATTTTTTTTTAAAGGAACAGTGCTAAAAAAAAATTTAAAGTGCCCCAATCTCTGCGAGCACATGTGAGGTATCGCCGCAATCGTCAAAGCGAGAGCAATAATTCTAGCAAAAGACCTCCTCTGTAACTCCAACCTGGTTACCGTTAAAAATGTTCAAAGCAACGCCTAGGGAGATTTTTAAGTACCGTTGATGGTCGCCATTCCACAAGTGTGCGCAATTTTCAACTGTATCTATTTACTCAACGTAACATCCTCTTTCACAATATATAAAAAAAATTTGCTAACTTTACGGTTTTCTTCCTTTTTAATTCAAAAAAGTGTATTTGTTCCAAAAAAAATTGTGTTTAAAAGGCCGCTGCACAAATACCTTGTGACATAAAATATTGCAATGGCTGCCATTTTATTCTCCAGTGTTTACTAAAAAAGTATATACAGTTGTATGCAAAAGTTTAGGAACCCCTGACAATTTCTATTATTGTCATTTATAAATATTTGGATCAGCAATTTCATTTTTATCTATCAAATAACTGAAGGACACAGTAATATTTCAGTAGTGAAATGAGGTTTATTGGATCAACAGAAAATGTGCAATTTGCATCAAAACGAAATTAGACAGGTGCATTAATTTGGGCACCCCAACAGAAAAATCACAACAATATTTATGAGATCCTCCTTTAGCAGAATTAACAGCCTCTAGACGCTTCCTATAGCCTCTGAGTGCCTGGATTCTGGATGAATGTATTTTGGACCATTCCTCCTTACAAAACATCTCCAGTTCAGTTAGGTTTGATGGTTGTTGAGCATGGACAGCCCGCTTCAAATCACCACACAGATGTTCAATGATATTCAGGTCTGGGGACTGGGATGGCCATTCCAGAACATTGTACTTGTTCCTCTGCATAAATGCCCGAGTAGATTTTGAGCAGTGTTTTGGGTCGTTGTCTTGTTGAAATATCCAGCCCCGGCGTAACTTCAACTTTGTGACTGATTCCTTAACATTATTCTCAAGAATCTGAGGGTATCAGCATATTGGGTGGAATCCATGCGACCCTCAACTTTAACCAGATTCCCAGTACCGGCACTGGCCACACAGCCACACAGCATGATGGAACCTCCACCAAATTTTACTGTGGGTAGCAAGTGTTTTTCTTGGAACGCTAAGTTCTGTTGCCGCCATGCATAATGCCCCTTGTTATGACCACATAACTCAATCTTTTTCAAATGTGTGTTTGCATACCTCAACCGTTTGCAGCGTGTGTGCAGAAAAGGCTTCTTTCGCATCACTCTCCCATACAGCTTCTCCCTGTGCAAAGTGCACTGAATTGTTGAACGCTGCACAGTGACACCATCTGCAGCAAGTTGATTTTGGAGGTGGTCTGTGGGATGTTTTTGACCGTTCTCTCCATCCTTCGCCTTTTCCTCTCCAATATTTTATGTGGCCTGTCACTTTTGGCCTTCACAAGAACTGTGCCTGTGGTCTTCCATTTCCTCACAGTGGACACTGACAGCTGATATCTCTGTGATAACTTTTTGTAGCCTTCCCCTAAACCAAAAATGTAGAACAATCTTTGTTTTCAGGTCACTTGAGAGTTGTTTTGAGGCCCTCATGTTGTCACTCTTCAGACTCTTCAACTTGCAATTGGCCATCTTAAATACCTTCTCTCATGATTGGAAGCACCTGTCTATAAAGTTCAAGGCTTAATGAGCTCTCCAAACCAATTGTGTGTTCCAATTAATCAGTGCTAAGTAGTTACGGGTATTCAAATTGTCAAAATGACAAGGGTGCCCAAATTTATGCACCGGTCTAATTTCGTTTTGATGCATATTGCACATTTTCTGTTAATCCAATAAACCTCATTTCACTACTGAAATATTACTGTGTCCTTCAGGTATTTGATAGATCAAAATGAAATTGCTGATCCAAACACCCAAATATTTATAAATGACAATCATGGAAATTGTCAGGGGTTCCTAAATTTTTGCATACAACTGTATAATGTTTAGGGGTTCTAAGTAATTTTCTAGCAAAAAAATTATTTTAACTTGTAAATAAGTGCCAGAAATGGCTCCAGGACTGAAGTGGTTAATTTCTTAATTTTCAAAAAAATTGTGACTAACAAATTACAACTTATAAAAAATTTGCCATGCCTCTGACTGTTTACTTTCCAATAAGGGGTCATTTGGGTGATATTTGTACTGTCCTGGTTTTCTTTATGGGCCTCAAGAAATGATAGGCAGGCAGTATATCAGGATTGATCAATTTTCAGATATACACCATAGCTTGTGGACTCTAACTTTCCTACAGACTAAATAATATACACTGACTGGGTTATTTTTACCAGAAATGTAGCAGAATACATTTTGGCCTAAATTTATGAAGAAAGATTAAATTTATAACCAAAACAAAGAATTGTTCTATTTAGCAAAACAAAAAAAAAACCTATGTTTGTGTGGAAAAAAAAAGATGCAAATTTCATATGGGTACAGTGTTGCATGACCGCGCAATTGTCATTCAAAGTGTGACAGCACTGAAAGCTGAAAATTGGCCTGGGTAGGAAGGATGTGAGTGTCTGGTACTGAAGTGGTTAACCACTACATTTATTTACTATAAAAGGCAGAAAGATTTAGAAAAAAAAAAAATCACATTACTTTGTTATAAAACATAACTAATAGAAATGCCTGTATGAACACCCCCCCAAAAATTTAGAATTTTAGAATGCAGACATCCCTAGGTAATCTTATTTTTTTTTATGGAAATAAATCCACAAATAGAGCTTTCTTTTCGTGGTATTTAATCATCTCTGCAGTTTTTATTTTTTGAGCTATAAACAAAAAGATCGACAATTTTGAAAAAAATAACCATTTTTTACCTTCTGCTGTAAAACATATCCAAAAAAAAAAAAAAATCTCATTTCTAAATTAATTTAGGCCAATGTGTATTCTGCTACACATTTTTGGTAAAAAAAAAAAAAAAAATCCCAATAAGTGTGTATTGATTGGTTTGCACAAAAGTTATAGCATCTACAAACTATTTGATAGATTTATGGGCTTTTTATTTTAGTTTTTTTTTTACTAGTAATGGCGGGGATCAGAAATTTTTAGCAGGATTGCGGCTGACAAATCTGACACTTTTTGGGCACCAGAGACACCAATACAGTTATCAGTGCTAAAAAAAAAAAATGCACTGTCACTGTACAAATTACACAGGGAAGGGGTTAACAGGGGATCAAAGGGTTAAATTGTGTTCCCTGGGAGTGCTTTCTAACTGTGGGGGAATGGTTGCAACTGCATTGTTTCAGCCACACCAGCTGATTGGCTCCTGCTGTGTCCAATCACAGCGAGAGTGGGGCTCCGGTGGTACGTGCCCCAGCAAAAAAAAAAAAAAAGTTATGTGATTTTGCGCTTAAGGGCCGCCCTGTCACAGTAAATGTACGTAGGGTGGCCCTTAAGCGATTAAGAAACCTTCTGGTTTTTAGGGGATTAAAACATAGAACTGGGAAATGGTGCACTAGGCACAGCAATATTATAGGTCAGACTGAATTGGAGGTTAGAGTTCAGATCATATACAGCGAGGAGGATGTGCAGTATAATAGAGGTGAAAGATTAATATACTGTTGACAAGAGACGTTTATAAACGGAACTCCAGAAATTAGATGTCTACGCCGTGTGTTTTTCTTAACAAAACAGTAGTAGGATCATGGTAAGCACTTCCCAGCCACTGTAAGTAGTATGCAGCCTTAGATAGCTATGGCTGCAGAAGTGTTGGTATATTTAAATGTGCTAGTATTTCTAACAAATTGAAGCCAAACTCCAGCTTTCACTGCAGATACAGCAAATCTTTTTTTTTCTCCCTTTTGGGACAAAGGATTTATATAAATCAAAAAATGTTTATAGGAAGATGGGATTTTTTTTTTTTAATAGTTTTGAGCCTTCTACCAAAAAGACTTACCCCAAAAAATCCTTTTTAATGAAGTGTTTTTGGTGAATTATTCTGATAGAAGGCTCAACACCATTAAAAAAAAATCCTGTCTTCCTCTAAACATTTTTCCTATAATAATTTGGAATGTGTGTTGCTCTAACAAATAAACTTGCTATTGTTTAAATAAATATATCATTTTAAGCACCCCTGTCAGTGGTAAATGGTTTGGCTCAACCCTCCAACTGATACATTTGCAGGAGAGCTTGCTCTTTAAAAAAAAAAACACAGGCTTACTGGCAGGATCACCAGATGCAAATAAAAGAAAGCAAGCCTAAAATAACTAATGCAGCCATCACATCTAATAATTGGTGAGTGAAGATCTAAAATTGCTGCTTTCTACACAGCCCAGATTATACGGTACTTCATTGTGACATGTTTACTGTAAAGCAGCTTAGCCAGTTATAAATATGTAAGCCATCAAAAATGCCAGTGCATTCCATTTGTTTTAATTGCTCTCATTTTCACCTTGGGGGCCCCTGAGCTTGGGCATGCTTGCTGGAGATCAGACATTGCTACCCTTCATTTGAGCAAATCAAAATCTATGTACTTTAGAAGCCCCTGAACAGCGGCACAAGAGTGCTATGCTACTTGTTGCACATGTACATCTTTTACTGAATTTTAGGTTCTGTTCACAGCTTTGTTTTTTTTTTACAGCTTAAAAAAAAAAGAAAGTGCTGCATTTTGGCGTGGTTTCCAAAATAATAAAAACTCACACCTTACATAGGGGCTAGAATGGTAATGCTGGAAAACTGTATCCATACGAATGAGGCTTTAAATGCAGAGAACCCATACAGCATGAAAAGATGTGTTTATGCAGCTAGGAGAGTCAGGTGTTTGCATCCAGCCAGCTGTTGGCACAGGTATAGGAAAGGATGTGTGACCCTGGATGCGAACTCTTGCTGTGCAGGTCCATCCATCCCTGTACACTTGCTAACCCCTAGGATGTGCTGTGACATGCCTATAGCTTCTAACTCCTGGGCCCATAACACATGCCTTTTCATCGTGTACAGGCCCTCTGACTATATAGACGTATAATGACTTGTTTACAGGCCCGTCCCATTACAGGTTGATGTTTTCACCAGCTTCTTAGATTAGCAGGTTCCCTTGCAATAGTCCTGTCTTTTTTCCAAGAGTTATCTTTTATAAATGTGGACAATTTAGTTCTGCATTGTGGAGAGCCTACTTTAGTATGATAATGGTATTATCTTTGTATAGAGCAGTTGCAAAATTGGAAACTTTAGAGGCAGTAGTACTGGAGTTTGAGATGAAAAGCTAGCTTGTCAGCCATCATGTAAAACATGAATGACCACCTTAGTGCCATTGACCTTTATTGGAAATCTAGGGCTAGTTGGTGTCAGTTCTGAAATTATGGATCTGACACATCTCTGAGGAAGATCTCCCAAAGCGGTTCAGTCACACTGGCATACTGTGTGTAATCTTTTATTCTTTTCACTCTCCATTATATATTACCAAAATAACCACCAGCACCGATGAAGAAGGGAGTTGTAAGACCCTGAAACACAGTGAATATAGCCGCAGACCTGTTGTCAAGACAGAACTTCTGTCACGATTTCAATTCTAGAATTTTGAGGTCCTTTTTGTCACACAGGAACGAACAGTTGCTGAAGTGCTTTACTTGTCCGTGCTCAACTGTGTGTCCTTGTGGTGACAGCGGTTTTACAATGCAGTGTGACCACAGCAACAGTCAGTATCCATTGCTATGGTCAACAGCCACTAGATATGAAGTCCTGTGTGTAAAGGTGGAACTATAGGAAGGGATACGCCTCTCTGCTTCAACAGGCTGATTGAAGGTCACTGCCTGGCGTCAGCATCTTTTAGCCAGCAGTCTTAGGCTGTCTTGATTGACATGCACACACATGGGAGCCATTCTTTTTGTCACCATGCACAGCTCAGTGTACACTCGGCAGTAGATTGCTTACCTGACTGTTGTCAATCTCTTTTCTGAACCTTCCTGTCTAAGTTTTTAACTTTAGTCCTGCTTTAAAGAATATTTAAACCCAACATTTCATATTCCAGATATTTGCCTGCTGGACCATACTTGTATGAAAAGGTATTCTGGTCTCTTTTTATTGCTTCCTTTTATGTGAAATCCCTGATGTTCCTGCCATTCACTTTGCTTTCCTATTAAAAACTGATCACACTAGGCATAGGAGCACAGTTTAGTCAGTTCTATACCTGTGCTCAGAACTCTGCCTGCTCTCCTCCAATTATCAGATTTGTCCTAACAGAACACAGCCATTTACTGAGAAGACCAGTGTCCTGCTGTTTCTCCACCCCCCTGCTCTTTGAGCTACTTATGCAGCTTAGAACAGACGGTATGTGATCATTTAAAAAAAAAAAAAGGCGGGGTGCATTTGTTAATATATTTATGTATACATATGTTTTGCCTTTTATTTTGAAACTAAACTGAATGTGTTTGTTTTACCAGGAAAGTCTAACAGATTTATTCTTCTGTATGTTTGACAGGACATAGAAAGTGGAAGCTGTGACATTTTTCTGGAAATATATGGACATGGTCAGAGATTTCATAATATTTATGGTGTATAAATTTTATCTTACATACAATGCTGTATATTCACAGCAAGAAGGAAATGACACTTTCCAAGTCAGAATTTATTTACTGTTTCTTTTTTCCCTTGTACATAATATAATAAACTCCATAAAAACAATATGTATTGTGCAATTCAGTTATTGAAAGACATTGATTTGTATGTGATGGACTGGAACAAAATACAGACAAGTTATACTGTAGCTTGATTTTGACCACCTTACTTGCAAGCTATTACTACCCAGTAGGGGACCATTGGTATCCAAAATTAGAAACCATCTCCGGCCAAAACAATTGGACACAATCGGGTGGACATTGACTTTTTATTGCGGTCTAACATTTCTTCAACTGTATCTAAAAAGAACTTTGGCTGATGTTGGGTTTTAACAAAGACCTGGATTAT
The DNA here is from genome assembly GCA_018402905.1 of Glandirana rugosa. Classification (NCBI taxonomy): domain Eukaryota; kingdom Metazoa; phylum Chordata; class Amphibia; order Anura; family Ranidae; genus Glandirana; species Glandirana rugosa. Next base: position 14,550 of record BLSH010218194.1, read on the forward strand.
TTTTAAGGCAAATGCAAGTATAGTTCTATTCGCTTGAACGGGCAGGAAGTAATAATTGTGTAAAAATGCAAGTCATGGGGACGGGGGGGTATATTAGCAGGTGAATTTCTAAAAAGTAATTACAATACTTGCAGGGGTTATCTCTTAATTGGAATTGACATGTGTCCCCAGCAAGGGTCAGGCTTTATAAAATTTAACAAAAATTACACTTATAAAACAGTCACTATAAAATGAAACTCTTCAATATTCTCTAGCGATGATACAAATCTGTATTACTTGGCACCACTTCTTTAAGAAGTCTGTTCAAAGTTTACATGCAGGATCTTCTACGGTCACATCCAAAATGGCATTGGTTAGAGTTGCTTCTTCCACCATTTGGCTGATAGATCAGGCATGCATTTCCTGGATTTGGCAGTGACTAGAACGGACTTCACTGGATACAAGAGTAGACAAGTCCTTTTAGGATGAGGTATTAGAAAGGTTTAAAAAGCTGGTGTGGTCATCAATCTATAAAAAGAAAATGAGAATCCGTAAAAGGTGAAAATGACTTTCCAATTTAAGAGGAAACCTATACTGAGGAAATTGGTATGCTACAATTATGAAACATTTCCTGAAAATACCAGTAATCACTTTACTTGCTGCATGCATCTTCTATGACACAGAAAATACTGAAACCAGAAACAACCTGCAGAGGCTTGACATCAGAATCCTGGGCCCTTCTACCAGGCACACCAGTGGTGTTGAGGCATGCCTGATTTCTCCCACACATTACTACTGTCCCAACACTATAAGGCCTCATACACACGGGCGTTTTTTCTGCTCCCCATGTTAGTCAATGGCCACATAAAAAACGTTGGCGTTTTTGAGCTGTAGCTGGCGTCGGCGTATCAGAGAACCCACGACCAGCGCGTTCCTTGGCTGCATCGACGTCAAAAAGCACCTCAAAACGCCACGAGACGCCAACAGACGCCACCTAATATTGTACCAGTGTTTTCCGGCGTTTTTTGACGCCGACGTTTTTAGGTTGAAAAATAGCAGAGGAATGATTTTTTTTTAAAAAACGTCTATTGACGCCGACGCTCAATAACGCCAATGCATAACGCCGAAAAACGGCGACTTTTTTCCCTTGACGTCGGGCCCGACGTTTTGTTTATTATTTTATATACGCCCGTGTGTATGAGGCCTGATGGTCTGTCTATAGCAGTGGTTCTCAACCTCAGTCCTCAAGTACCCCCAACAGGCCATGTTTTGGGAATTTCTCTTAGATAAAATCGCTTTCCAAAATACCAAGCCATTGACTTGATTTAAAGCACCTGTGCAAGATGAAGGAAAACCTGCAAAACATTGCCTGTTTGGGGGTACTTGAGGACTGAGGTTGAGAACCACTGGTCTTTATGATTGTACAGGTCGGGGCAGGTATGAGTTAATACCCAGGAAAGGCTGGAGCTGAAGTAGTTTTTGGAGATTTGCATTTTATACATGATAGTTTTAGTGCCCTCTATACTTGTGATGGATATGCTGTGCTTTACAAGAAGCCTGCATTGAAAATCATTCCACCATGTTCTCCCTCCAGAGCAAAGATAATCTTTGGTTTCAATTTTTACACAGTTTATCCATTCACATATATTGGCAATCTACTCTGGCCATAACTCATGCATGCTGAAAAAAATGGATACAATATTTTACGGTTTACAATACCAACTAGCACAAAACATGCTGCATGCTATGGAGGATGCAGAAGAAATATGCAAAGTGTAGATGATGCCTAATCTGCAAAACCTAAAGTAGAACTGCACTTCATCTGAGCACCATAAATCAAAAACCCAATTTAATTTATTTTTAAAGCAGAACTTCAGTCATTCTTTTCATTTTTCCATCTATTAAATCCTCTGCCCTTATTGTTTTAACTTTGGATAGTAAAACCGGAAGGGAGGGGTGTGAGTCACAAGAGGGCCAATGAGAGCTGCAGTGCTGGAGGTGTATGTCTGGGTAAATCCAGGAAGTGAACAGGCAGCAGCTTCAGCTGCGCACAGTTAAAATGGAATGCAGTCAGACTCAATGGAGGGAGATTTCTGCAGCATATTTGGCAAGTACAAATTCACAGTATATATAAAATAATATGCAAAGTGGTTGGATGGAGGCTTCAGAATGGCAAAGATGTTTTTATTACAAATTGTTTCAGCAGACTGCAGTTCCTCGAATAAAGCAAACTCCCCCACATGCATCCTTCCAGGTTTTATTTTGCTGAGAATTAACTTTAACCACTTCAGCCCTTGAAGTATTTCTCAGTTTAGGACCAGAGCACTTTTTGCGATTCGGCACTGTGACGCTTTAACTGACAATTGCGCGGTCGTGCAACGTTGTACCCAAACAAAATTTGCGTCCTTTTTCTCCCACAAATAGAGCTATCTTTTGGTGGCATTTGATCACCTCTGCGTCATTTCTGATCACTGCTATAAACAAAAAAAGGACAATTTTGCAAAAAAACCCCAAAAACAACATTTTACTTTTTGCTAAAATACATATCCAAAAAAAATTGTTTTCATCGGTTTTGGCCAATTCATATTCTTGCTCATATTTTTTGTAAAAAAAAAATTGCAATTGGCGTTTTATTGGTTTGCGCAAAAGTTGCCACATTTATGAACGATGAGAATTAATTTATGGGGTTTTTATTCATTTATTTAATTTTACTAGTAATGGCGGTGATCTGCGATTTTTAGCGGTACAGCGATATTGTGTTGGACTTTTTTGGGACCATTGGCATTTACACAGTGATCAGTGCTATGAAAATGCATTGATTACTGTATAAATGCCATTGGCAGTGAGGGGGTGCTCTAAGGGTTAACGGTGTTCCCTCAGTGTGTTCTAACTGTATGGGAGCTGGGCTGAGGGGAGTGATCATGGCTCCCATATACAGGGAGCCTGTGATCACATCCCTTCCCCTTCCGTCAGAACGGAGATCCATGTTTACATACACAGACCTCCATTCTCTCACTGCGGGGGAGCAGGCGGAGATAGTCTGCCCTACCCGCTCCCTGGCTCCGGCAGCGCACGCTCACAATACTCGTTCTCACAGCCGTCAGGTGACAGCGTTTTGCGATAACGAAACATGTTGCTGCCATCAAGCCAGGGTGGGCGGTCGACAACTGGTTAAAAATCACCACCTAGCATTTCTGACTGGCTTTAGTGAGGATGATTCATGTAGCATTAACTTCCCTTAGCTCAGGCAGGATGGTGTGCTTAGCTAAGAAAACCCTTCCTAAAGACTCCTGGAATGTATGACCCCCATTTGCCTAGGCCTCAAATCCAGGAAGTAATTAAGAAATGTAAAAATAAAAAAAAAAGTTGGAAATACACATATATATATATATATATATATATATACATACACACACACACATATACACACACACAGCCTTGCGAAAGTATTCGGCCCCCTTGAACTTTGCGACCTTTTGCCACATTTCAGGCTTCAAACAAAGATATAAAACTGTAATTTTTTTGTGAAGAAACAACAAGTGGGACACAATCATGAAGTGGAACGAAATTTATTGGATATTTCAAACTTTTTTTAACAAATAAACTGAAAAATTGGGTGTGCAAAATTATTCAGCCCCTTTACTTTCAGTGCAGCAAACTCTCCAGAAGTTCAGTGAGGATCTCTGAATGATCCAATGTTGACCTCAATGACTTAGAAAAACATAGGTTTAGGCCGAAATTTGAAGAAGTGTTGTCATAGAGCCTGGACGGACCACACAAGGAACAAGAAGTACTACGAGAGACGCGAAATTTGCCTGGAGACTCTGATAGTGTCACGTCCACGTAAATATGCCTCTGAGCTAATGTGTGTCCACCTAAGATAAATAGTAGTAATCAGTAACTCCAGTTGTAACCTAGTAAGTCTCTAGGAGTGACTTGAAGACCTCTCAAACGACGTGACTTTCATTTCCCCGACTTATTAAAACGTGTGGGTTAAAAAGTCAAATAAACAATTTTTTTCAAACTTTATAGGTTATTTAAAGCAAGGTGAAGTACTAACACAGGGTGAACAACAAAGAAGTGTTTTTTTAATGTCAAAATATAGAAACAAACTTCGGACTTTACACCGTTTTCCAGCGTTTCAAGTTCCCCCGGCTTATGAAAGCGTTCCGACACACACACATATACACACACACACATACATATATATATATATATATATATATATACA
>BLSH010218194.1:21224-31773 GCA_018402905.1 Glandirana rugosa
TGAAACTGAACCGGTAAGATTGTGGACCTATACAAATAAACACTTGGTAAGGTAACATCTAAAACGAAATACAAAACCTAGTAACAGAACAACCTTCTGTTTAGAGACAGGGTTAGAGTCCAGAAAACGTCTGAGGTAGTCCAAAGGAAGGTCTTACCAGGACATAAACCGAGGTAGGTAGAAGGGTAGTTAAAATTTGTAGAAGGGACAGGGACGACTTCTTTTCGTCCGGGTTTGGTACTACGACGGTGGTGGTCAAAACATAAAGCAAAATCTACAATGGAATGGTTCACAAATAAACATATCCAGGTGTTAGAATGGCCAAGTCAAAGTCCAGACCTGAATCCAATCGAGAATCTGTGGAAAGAACTGAAAACTGCTGTTCACAAACGCTCTCCATCCAACCTCACTGAGCTCGAGCTGTTTTGCAAGGAGGAATGGGCAAAAAAGTCAGTCTCTCGATGTGCAAAACTGATAGAGACTTCCCCAAGCGACTTACAGCTGTAATTGCAGCAAAAGGTGGCACTACAAAGTATTAACTTAAGGGGGCTGAATAATTTTGCACGCCCAATTTTTCAGTTTTTTATTTGTTAAAAAAGTTTGAAATATCCAATAAATTTTGTTCCACTTCATGATTGTGTCCCACTTGTTGATTCTTCACAAAAAATTACAGTTTTATATCTTTATGTTTGAAGCCTGAAATGTGGCAAAAGGTCGCAAAGTTCAAGGGGGGGCGAATACTTTCGCAAGGCACTCTATGTATATATACATACATACATACATATATATATATATATATATATATTAGAGAGAGAGACAGACGTTCTGCTTTAATAATAATGTAAAGGACATATCATTGTTTGTGGGGAAAATGAGGTTTTTAGGATAAGCATAAAAAAATCCTCTCTCAGAGTCCATTGAGGCACACAGCTTAATAGAAATAAGTCATATATACTGGTGCCGAGAGAGAAAATTGACCCTAGGCATATAAACTGAATGCCAACCCCCTTGGGTCTATATAACCCATCCCACACCACACTATATGAGCTGGGGAGCTGTGCTCAATGGACTGAGAAAAGGATGTTACAGGTAGTACAAAATCCTATTTCTTTATCACCCATTGGGGGGATAGGAATTCAGAAATTGTCATCAAGTTAAACTGCCATCTACAGGAGGGATACTGGCAAACTTGAAAATCATAAACCAGCCCCTGTACAACTTCCAATACCAAGTATGTATTTTCTTGTGTCCTAGGAGGTTGGACACCTTCTGCAGCACTCCTGGGAAAAAAAATAGTATTTTGTGGAATTCTATTGTGGAATATTTTTTTCTCCCAGACACTTTAAGCAAGCTTCCGCTACCAGCACCATTTCTTGAGCTTGCCTCTATATAGCAGTTATCTGGAGCGGTGTTCCCTTCCCTTTAGTCTAGCTTTGGTTACCACACCCAGACCCCACTGGACTGGAAGGTGACCTTTGAGCACTGGGCTCTAACTTGTGAAGCCTTCTGTACCGGAGTGTACTATGTTAGCCGAAGAGCACTTTCCAGATCCGTGGCACAAACCCCAGGTGTGACCCCCTGTCTCTGAGGGCTCACCTGGTGAACAAGGCTGTTCAGCAGCTACCTCACTATATGCACCATAGGGCACCTATTACCATATTTAGGAGAACATACTGGAGAAGCCGAGAAAAAGGACCCCTACTCCTCAGGAGTCCTTACATGCAGAGGAGCTGTAGCCTTGGCAGGTGCATAGAGTTAAGGTTGTATGACCATAAGTCACTGCAGATATACGCTAGCAGAAAACCCTGGGTGCTGACCACCACTGCTGCTGCATGGCTCGAGCATGCCAGCCGCAAGGCAATGTTAGGAGGAACAGCAGCTGCGAGAGAAAGGCAGAGTTCAGTTTGCGCGCACACACAAGTCTTAATCCCATGATGCCATCAATTTACCTGGCTAGAGTAACAGTAAAGAAAGCTGGAGAAGGAACTGATGGTTTGGGCATACAGCGTGCCTGGCCACCCAGGCACCAATAGCAGCATTCCAGTTAGTTAAAAAGTGCAACACTCATAGCCTGCTGCAACTACTCAAGGAAGTCTCCAGCAACATAGACAAACCATGCCACAGCTCTGGCCCTGGCAGACTCTGCAAGGAATCCCCAAGAAAAAAACTGGGCTGACCTTAAAGTACTGATAAGCTGAACTACAGGCGGTCCCCGGGTTACAAACAAGATAGCGACTGTAGGTTTGTTCTTAGGTTGAAATCAGAACAGGTACATTTTTTTAAGTGTAGCCTCAGCCAAAAAAAATAAATTTTAAAGCTTTTTGGATAGCATAGAGAAGGGTTAACACCCCTGTAATGTGTGTTTTGCTGTCTATGTTTCTGTTCAGAAGATTTCACCTCAATTTCTGTCCCAATGATAATTGGATTTTGAACATTTTTGGTTGTTGTGAAAACAAGGATTGGTGATAAAGCTCCAGTGGAGACACCTTTTTCCCATAAGAACTCTTACAGGAGTGAATTTCCCTTCCTAGGGGGAGATTTCCTCTCACTTCCTGTTGTCTCCCTCCGTTTGCAAGTAGGAGTCGTTTGTAAGTCAGATGTTTTTAACTAGGGGACCGCCTGTATATCTATTCCTAAAAATGTTCCCTTCCACCTCCTCCTCCAGCCTAACCTGGATTAAAGTGATTGTAAACGCAGAAGTTTTTTTTTTTTTTATCTTAATGTATTCTATGCATTAAAGTATAACTAAAGGCAAAACCTTTTCTCTTTCGTTCATTGACGGACGCAGCAGCTCTATTCATGACATGTGGGTTATGCCACCTTTCACTAAGTTTGGACTAGGTAAAACACAGTTCACCTAAAAGCAGACACAGCCCCTCCCAGGTGGCAGTCCTCACGTGGTATAACCCCCTCCACCCTGCTAAGCACACTCAGTTTTTTTTCTGCCTAGTGCAAGGGGTAGGACCTGGCTCCCTGCTGGGACCTGTGGTTTCCCCGGTTTTTTCTTTTTTTCAAGAAATCTGATTAAGACTACAATCAAGTAGCCAGCTGGGTGACAGGCTACATATCCTAGATCTAGGTAGTCTCCCCAGCGCGGCCATCGGACGCGAGCCGACCTTAGCTCCGCGCTGGGTCGGCCGCGTCGGGCCCCGTTCCATGCGTCCCGCCAGCGCAATTGGGACCGGGTCCTCGGGCTCGCGTCACGGGTGTCGCGTGGCCGGCAGCTCCCCCGGAGTAGCAGGTCTGTCTCGGATGGGTTAGCCGCTACGCCCGTCCGGATGGGTAAGTAAACCACCCCCACCGGGGTGTGGGGGGGCAGACTGGTTCCCCCCTGGGGTGTTGGGCTGGCATTTTCCGGTAGACCATTTTGTGGTAGTCCGGCCGGCAGTTTGGCCTCTAGTGGTCTCCGGTGGCCATTTTTGGGTGGTCGACCACGCTCCACTTGGATCAGAGCATGTGGGAGGCGGTCCCAATGTGTTCTGGCGCCTTCTTCCTGTCGGGCGCAGGCAGCCCGTGGGGGGAAAGCAGCGGCGGACTACAGCAGCAGCTACTTGGCAGTGCACTCTCCCGGGGTAGGGAGCGGGTCAGTGGTGAGTCCTCCTGGGTGCCCTTGGGAACCTGTGTGGCAGATTTTTGGGGTGGGGGGGCGCCTGGTCCCGTTACTCAGACCTCTACGGGTGGTGTGTGTGTCCGGGTGGGTGACGCAATGGCGGCTGAAGCAGGTGCTTCCCCGTCGGAGGTCTCCGGTGTGGCTCCGGGTGCGATGGGACCTGTGGTCCCTCTTGACAAACTGACTGCGGTCCTGCAGGATTTTTTCTCCCGGGTGGAGCCGATTCGTGACCGCAGGGTGGTGAAGAAACGGCCACCCCCTGCCCTATCTTCTAGGGAGGAATCGGAACAGGAGAGGGGCTCTGCTTGAGCTGTCGGATGGTGAGCTTGGAGACTCCTCCGATGGTGAGGACTCCTCCTCGGGAGCCACCGTTGCTCACGAGAAGGCGCTGGTGGGCTCTTTGATTTCAGCTGTCCGTGACAAGCTGAAACTGGGGCCGGCTGGAGCAGCGCAAAAGGCTGTGTGCGCTTTTGGGTCGCACAAGCCGGCCGGGCCCCTAAGGTGTTCCCTTATTTGCCGTATTTCGATCAGTTTGTTTATAAGGAATGGCAACGGCCTCAGAGCTCTTTTGCCATGCCCAAGCGTTTTTTTCTGTGCGCTACCCCTTTGAGGACGCCCTGTTACAGAACTGGGCGTCTCCTACAGTGGACCCGCCAGTGGCTCACCTGAACAAGGCGACCAATATTCCGATGGAGGGCTCTCCATCTTTTAAGGACCCCGCTGATAGGCGTACCGAGGCAGTGTCCAAGGCTATGTTTGTTGTGGCGGGGTCGGCCATGCGACCGGCACTGACCTCGGCGCTGCTGGCGCAGGCGTTTACAGAATGGGTGACCATTCTGCACAGGGATTTGGGTGGCCTTCAAGTTCCTCCTGAATCAGTGCAGCTGGCCCAGGGCCTTAGGTATCTCTGCGATGCGGCACTGGATATGGTGGCGGTTGTTATTAGGCACTTGCTTTGGCTAAAATGCTGGTCGGGTGACCAGGCGTCAAAGAAGGGCCTGGCGGACCTGCCCTTCCAAGGTGGTCGGCTTTTTGGGGCTTCTCTGGATGAGATCATTAAAGATCTCACGTGGGGGGGGAAGAGCACTTTCCTCCCGGAGCCCAGACAGGGTAAGGAGCCCTGACATAAGCCGGGCCCCTCCTTTTCGTGCGCCGGTGGGCATAGGCTCTCAGCCCACCAAGGCCGCTGCGGGGGGCCAAATATGTCGCTGGCAGCGTAAGCGAGAGAAGTCGGAGGAGAAGCCCTACTCCGCATGATGGGTTGCCCCCGCCCGTTGCTCAGGTGGGGGGACATCTCTTGGGGTTCGCGGACCGGTGGACCTCCCGCATTTCGGATCTCTGGGTGCACGAGGTGGTTTAGTCCAGGTACAAGATAGAGTTTTGTGTACCCAGGCCCTAGACAGGTTCTTCACCTCCAATATGAGGCTCCCCCCGGGGTGACGGCAGGCCCCGATGGGCGCTGTGCAAGACTTGCTCAGTCGGGGGCGATTGTTTCGGTTCCATCCGTGGAAAGTTTCCGCAGGTTTTACTCCAACCTCTTTGTGGTTCCAAAGAAGGATGGGGTCAGGCCTGTTCTGGACCTGAAGGTGCTCAATCTCTTTGTGAGGGCGTGGAAATTCAGAATGGAGTCAGTCCGTTCTGTGGTGGTGGCGCTTCGCCAGGGAGACTTCTTGGCTTCCTTGGACATAAAGGACGTGTACTTGCACGTTCCCATATGCACTTCCTACGCTTTGCGGTAGGGGAACACCACTACCAGTTTGTGGCCCTCCCTTTTGGTCTGGCCTCCGCTCCCCGGGTCTTCACCAAGCTGTTGGCCCCGGTATTGGCCCTGCTGCGGCAGAGGGGCATAGCGGTGGTGGCATATCTCGACGACCTTCTCCTGCGGGCGAAGTCGGCCTCGGCTTTGAGGGACAACGTGGCAATCACCCTGAGCTCCCTGCAGGAGTTCGGCTGGGTGATAAATCTCCCGAAGTCAGTGCTGACCCCGTCACGCCGTTTGGAGTATCTGGGCCTGATTTTGGATACGGCACAGGCGAAAGTGTTTCTTCCGCCGGCAAAGCTGCTGAACCTTAAAGTGGCAGTGCGGGCCCTGCTATCACAGCGGTGGTCCTCCATAAGGTTTTGCATGAGGGTGTTTGAGGCAGTCCCGTATGCTCAAAGGTGGACACCATGAGCCCCGAGTCACACCCAGTCCCTGCAGCGGGCAGTTCTGCTGCGGTGGGACAAGTCCCCTTAGTCCCTAGATCAGGTGATCGGGTTAGATCGCCAGACCCGATCCTCCCTCGTCTGGTGGCTGCGGGCCCCGGCCCTGAGGCTGGGGAAGTCGTTTCTTCCCTTGGAATGGACGGTGGTCACTACGGATGCCAGCCTAATCGGCTGGGGAGGGGTCCTGGGGCTGTCGTCGGCCCAGGGTCGCTGGTCCCTGGAGGAGTCTCGTCTCCAGATCAATGTGCTGGAACTTCGGGCCATCAGGCTTTGCCTCTCCCACTGGTCGAGGAGGTTGCGAGGTCGGCCTGTCCGAGTTCAGTCAGACAACGCCACGGCGGTGGCTTATGTGAATCATCAGGGCAGAATGAGAAGCTCAGCGGCGGCGTTGGAAGTGGCCCACATTCTGAGGTGGGCAGAACTTCACGCGCCGGCAATCTCTGCTGTTTACATTCCGGGCGTCAAATTGGCAGGCGGACTACCTCAGTCGCCAGAGGCTGGATCAGGGAGAGTAATCCCTGCACCCGGACGTGTTCCGCCAGATCTGTCTAAAGTGGGGCACGCCAGACGTGGACCTGCTAGCGTCCCGGCTCAATCGGAAGGTGCAAACCTTCATGAGCAGAATAAGGGATCCGTTGGCAGACGCCCTCGTGGCTCCGTGGTCCCGATATCGGCTCCTTTATGCCTCTCCCCCTCTCAAGCTGCTTCCGCGCCTGTTGCGCAGAATAGAGGCAGAGGGGATCCCAACCATTCTGGTAGTGCCGGATTGGCCTCGGCGTCCCTGGTACGCAGATGTGGTGCATGTTCCCTGGCGCCTCCCACTTCGCCAGGATCTGCTGTCCCAGGGCCCCATCTTGCACCCTGCTGTACCCTCGCTGGCTTTAATGGCCTGGCTATTGAATCCCAGGTGTTAAGGGATCGGGGGTCTCTGAATCAGTGATTCCCACCATGCTCAAGGCGCTTAAGTCCACTTCACGTAAGATATACCACCGCACCTGGAAGGCTTACATTGCCTGGTGCGAAGCGGGGGGTGGAACCCCCGTTCTTTTTCGGTGGCGTTCAACAAGGCCTAGACCACAAGTTGGCGTTGAGCACTATCAAGGGGCAGGTTTCTGCCCTGGCGATCTTTTTTCAGCGTCCCTTGGCGACGCATTCCTTAATTCGTACCTTTGTACAAGGGGTTCGTCATGTCGCCCCCCTCAGGTTCCATCGCCTTTGGCGCCATGGGACCTTAACTTGGTCCTCGTAGTGCTTCAGAAGCCTCCCTTCCAAAATATCAGGGAAATCTCTTTGCAGCTGCTTTCACAGAAAGTGGCTTTCCTGGTGGCTATCATATCCACCAGGCGGGTATCTGAGCTGGCGGCTCTGTCCTGTAGGTCTCCGTATCTGGTCCTACATAGGGATAAGGCGGTTTTGCACCCGTCACCTTCCTTTTTACCGAAGGTGGTCTCTTCTTTTCACATCAATGAGGATATTGTCCTTCCTTCGCTGTGCCCGCGCCCATCTCACCCTAAGGAGGTTGCCTTGCACTTCCTGGATGTGGTCAGGGCTCTGCGGGTGTATTTGGTGGCTACAGCCTACTTTCGGAGGTCGGATGCACTCTTTGTCGCGGTGGGTGGCCCGCGCAAGGGTTTGGCGGCCTCGTCGGCCACTATTTCCCGTTGGATTAGACAGACGGTGACCCGTGCGTATACTGTTGGGGTCTGGAGCCCCCTTTTCTGGTCACGGCTCACTCTACCAGGGTGATTAGCACCACCTGGGCTTTCCGACACCAGACGTCAGTATCTCAAGTGTGCAAGGCGGCTACTTGGACCTCTGTGCACACCACCTCAAAGTTTTACAAAGTTGATGTTTCAGCATCCTCGGATGCTGCTTTTGGCAGCAACGTTTTGCAGGCGGCGGTGTGAGGCGCGTCTGGCTCCTCACGGAGAGCTCTTCTGTTGGGTACAGTTAGTTTGTTGTTGCGTTACCCACCCCTCATTTTGACACTGCTTTGGGACATCCCCACGTCATGAATAGAGCTGCTGCGTCCGTCAATGAACGAAAGAGAAAATAGGACTTTTTGACTTACCGTAAAATACTTTTCTCGAAGTTTATTGACGGATGCAGCACCCACCCCTCTTTTGTTGAGTTTGTACTGCTTGTTGCAAACTGAGTGTGCTTAGCAGGGTGGAGGGGTTATGCCAAGTGAGGACTACCCCCTGGGAGGGGCTATGTCTGCTTTTAGCTGAACTGTGTTATGCCTAGTCCACTCCTAGTGAAAGGTGACATAACCTACATGTCATGAATAGAGCTGCTGCGTCAGTCAATGAACTCGGAGAAAAGGATTTTATGGTTAGTCAAAAAATCCTATTTTTGTTTAGTTTGACAGAGTGGAGAAGGATTAGAACACCCATTTGGTTTTTATTGCTGTCTGTGCCCCTATTAGGGAGATTCATTATTTCTCTATGTCCTGTTTACCATTATTGTCAAAGTAAAAGAACCCCCCAGAACAGTAATAGTAGGGAAATCTTCCAATGGGGACACTAATTCTGGGGGTCCCCAAGGAATTCCCTTCATTTGCTGGGATTTCCTCTCACTTCCTTCCTGTTTGGCTATGGGCCAGGAAGTGAAGGGAAATCTCGGAAATGGAACACAGAAAAAAAATCTGATGGGGTTATAACCCTCCCTTGCTCTATCTGAAATGGAAAAAAAAAGACAAAAAAGTTTAGCCTATAGTTCTACTTTAAGATTAAAAAAAAAAAAAAAAAAAAAAAAAAAAAAGCCTTCTGTGTGCAGCAGTCCCCCTCATATTTACCTGAGCCCATCTCGATCCAGCGATGTTGCACGAGAGACTTGGCTGTCCAGGACTCTCCCTCTTCATTGGATGAGACTGACAGCAGTGGGAGCCAATGGTGCTTCGCTGCTAAGTTAGTGAGCCAATGAGGAGAGAGAGAGGGGGGAGGGCCAGACTGCGGCTTCGTGTCTAAATGGACACAGGGAGCTTTGGCTGGAGTGCCCCCATAGCAAGCTGCTTGCTGTGAGGGCACTCAATAGGAGGAAGGGCCAGAAGTGCCAAAAGCGGGACCCAAGAAGAGGAGGATCTGGGCTGCTCTGTGCAAAACCACTGTACAGAGCAGGTAAGTATACCGTTTGTTATTTTTAACAAAAAAAATAGACTTTGTAAATATCTGTACACTTATCGATTTTTAGTCCATTTCAGTCACATGATCCCACAGTTCTGGCTCTCCCCAACAACTGAGCTATGAGTGCTGTCACAGCTTTTGGAATTCAGAGACGTTATCGAGCACTCCCGTACACAGCGCTGAAAGATCATGTGACCAGAGTAGATTAAAATAGGTAAGTATACAGATTAGGTAGGAGGAAGGGGAAGGGAACATTTTTAGGAATAGTTGCTTTTTTTCTTTTTTTCCATTTTCACTGCAGAATCCTGTGCTAACTGGAACACGAAAGGGGTTGCCAATGCTAGTAAAGCAGGGCTATCGCAGAGAGAACATCCAGTATATTTGGTGAACAGCTTAATAACCTTCACTCGTTGACGAACAGGATTTCCAATATCAGGGAAGAATCTAACAGCCACAGTTGATAGAATAAATCTTCCATAAATACAGCAGAAGAAAAGGCAATATCCATTCTACTTAAGGACACAAAGTGAAACTAAGCATGTGTGGGAGGGTGGCCTTTAGTTTTTTGTATGTGCCTAGTGTATTTCTTCTGTAGGTGGAAGTATGTCCCTTAGTTTTTTTTACAATCAAGCTGTGTGCCCTAGATGAAATTCTGGGGTAGATCTGGATCTCAAGCTTGGATGAAAAATAGAATGTACCTCATCTAAAGGCCCACTGGGAGGAAAGCAAAGTTGTGCAAGGTGTTTCCATAACTGATCATGACTGCATACATGGTTCATAAGGGTTCTTCAATGACTTAGTATGAATGTTTCATACACCGCAGACTTGTTTTAGTTTACTTTTTTCCCCTGAGCTGTTTTATGCTCTCTGACCCGGGACAAAAACAATTCAGGAGTTTTTACTTTACTTGATAATTACATATTCTGGGGCAGCTTTCCTTGCTTCTGGTTAAACTACTTTAAAAAAGATCATACCTTTGATAAAACGAATAATAATAATTAGGACATTGTGATTTCCTGGCAAATCCTTACACTGAAGCAACCGACAGTGTTGTGCTTGTACTGTATGCAGGGAAGATCTGCCATTAGAATGGAATAGATATAAACACAGGACCAGCCGGAGATGCCATCCTAACACCTGGTTTTACTAGTGAGTCATTGATGTGGAACAAACATGCAATAAGTGAGGTACAGCGATTATAAAAAGTCTACACACCCCTGTTAAAATGTCAGGTTTCTGTGATGTAAAAAAATGAGACAAAGATAAATAATTTCAGAACTTTTTCCACCTTTAAAGTGACCTATAAATTGAACAACAAACTGAAATATTTTAGGTGGAGGGAAGTAAAAATAAAAGACTAAAATAATATGGTTGCATAAGTGTGCACACCCTTAACTACTTCTATACCAAGGACGTCATACGACTCCCTTGACTATGAGTGGCAATATCGAATGGTGCCTTCAGCTACAGGCACCATTCAGATACCGTTGTCTCAGCGCAGTGAGATTACTTTTATCGGTGGCGGGAGAGGTGCCCCCTCCCGCCACTTTCCCGTCATCTCCGGCACTTATCAGACCGTCGGCAGCGGTGGAGATGATCGGGTTACCGT
>BLSH010218194.1:31883-43663 GCA_018402905.1 Glandirana rugosa
TTTTTTTTTTTTTTTTTTTTTTTTTTTAACTCTTTTGCATTTAACTGTAAGTATGAGATCTGAGGTCTTTTTGACTCCAGATCTCATATTTAAGTGTTTCTGTCATGCTTTTTTTCTATTACAAGGAATGTTTACATTTCTTGTAATAGGAATAAAAGTGATCGAAAAAAAAAAAAACAACGAAGAGGAAAAAATAAAAAGTAAAATAAATAAGAATTTTTTTTTAAAGCACTCTGTCCTTGCGAGCGCGCATGCAGAAGCGAACGCATACGCAAGTCCCGCCCGCATATGAAAACTGTGTTCAAACCCCACGGTGAGGTATCGCCACAATCATTAGAGCGCGAGCAAGAATTTTAGCACTAGATCTCCTCTAACTCAAAACTGGTAACCTGTAGAAATTTTTAAACGTCGCCAATGGAGATTTTTAGGTTGCAAAGTTCGTCACCATTTCAAAGCATGAAATGTTGGGTATCATTTTACTCGGCATAACATGATCTTTCACAATATGGAAAAAAATTGGGCTAACTTTACTGTTTTATTTTTTCACTCAAAAAAGTGATTAAAAAAAAAAAAAATTGCGCTTGCAAGACCGCTGCACAAATACGGTGTGACACAATTTTGCAACGACCACCATTTTATTCTCTAGGGTGTTAGAAAAAAAATACATAATGCTTTTTTTATAGCAACAAAAATGGTTTTAACTTGTAAACACCAAATCCAGAAAATAGGTCCGGTATTGAAGTGGTTAAATACTTTTTGAAGCACCTTTTATTTTTCACATTTTATTACAGCACTCATTCTTTCTGGTTACGAGTCTATCAGCATGGCACATCTTGACTTGGTAATATTTGCCCACTCTACTTGCAAGAACACTCAAATCTGTCAGATTGCAAGGGCATCTCCTGTGCACAGCCCTCTTCAGATCACCCCACAGATTTTAAAATCATATACAGGTCTTTGGACGGCGCGATCACGTGGTGAAAGGCCGCTCACAGCGGCCATTCACCGCGATCAGTGATCTGTCGGGTCCCCCGGACCCGACGGTCACGGATGTTCCCGTGTGCGCGCCCCAGGGGGCGCGCGGGAAGCGAGATTCTGGAGGACGTCCATGGACGTCCACTCAGAATAACCCGACCGCGCTGTGGACGTCTTTTGTCTATAGCGCGGTCGGGAAGTGGTTAATGTTGCTGTAGGCCTCTTGGCAGTCTCCCTGACCAGTTTTCGTCTCGTCTTTTCATTACTTTTGGACAGACGTCCAGTTCTTGGTAAGGTCATTGTTGCGCCATATTTTCTCCACTTGATGATGACTGTCTTCACTGTGTTCCATGGTATATCTAATGCCTTGGAAATTCTTTTGTACCCTTCCCCTGACTGATACCTTTTAACAATGAGATCCCTCTGATGCTTTGGAAGCTCTCTGCGGACCATGGCTTTTGCTGTAGGATGCGACTAAGAAAATGTCAATAAAGACACTAGAACAGCTGAAATTTATTTGGGGTTAATCAGAGGCACTTTAAATGATGGCAGGTGTGTGCTGACCCCTATTTAACATGAGTTTGAATGTGACTGCTTAATTCTGAACTCAGCTACATACCCAGTTATAAGAGGGTGTGCACAATTATGCAAACACATTATGTTAGTTTTTTATTTTTACCCCCCCTCCCCTCACACACACAAAAGTTTTTAGTTTGTTTTTCAATTGAGTTGTACAGTTTATAGGTCACATTAAAAGGTGGAAAAAATCTGAAATTATTTTTCTTTCTTTTTACATCACAGAAAACAGACATTTTAAGAGGGGTGTGTAGACTCTTTATATCCACTGTATAAGGTCTGATTTCCTGAACTGCATGCTGGGGGGGGGGGGGGGTTCTCTAAGCCTAGGCACACAAGCAGGCCTGCAATATTACATAGCAGTGAGCACATGAATGTGAATGGTGCCCAAACCCAAAGAAAACAAAGGACAAGCACAAATCTGAAATTATATCTGAGGACCACAAGATGGTGGCACTTTGGTAATTATTATGTAAAAGTAATAAAAGCTTGTGAGTAAACATATCATGTTATTTTACTGAAAATGTCCAATTAAATAGTTTTACCTCACTTACTATATCAGACGAGGGGATAGGGCTGAGAGGTGAGGAAAGAGAATCCTCCGACTGGGAGCTGCAGGAGCTTCGTTTTACTAAAAAGAAAAAAACATAAGATGATTCAAACAATGAAATTGCAACTGGGGCCATATAAATGCAATATATTGTTGTGTGTGTATATGAAAGAAAATCCATATATAGTGGTGACATGACGTGGGACTTACCAGTATCACTACTGGAAGATAAAGGCCTTTCTGTCCCAGCTGCATCATGTCCACTACTGTTTCTCTTCTCTTCTTGTGCCTAGCAGGGATAGAGCAAAATGACAATTTTACTGGTACCATTGGTGCACAGTGTAATACTATTGTGATCATTTAAGGTAATTACAACAATGAGAAGTTACGCTGGCCACTTATCATAAAAACTGCAGTTTTCAACCATATAGAAGACAGACATCTACTGGCCACCTAGTACATTGCTGTTTATGTAGAGTCAGATGCCTGCTACAATCAATTAGCTTGGTATACAAAACTGAAAATAGTATAGACAAGGACTCCACACAAGCTCTACCACGTGCTTTCAGGATAATCGGCTGAGTATCGGTGCTCAGGCTTGTTGTGTCCCACATACAGCAACTTGGAAGAAAAACTGCCGGCAACTCAAATGCTTCTTCTGTTGAATCTTTATTTGGCACCTACAGCAGTGCTACATCTGAAACGCTAACATGTTTCGGCCAAAGCATTCCTCATAGCAACGAGGGAAGCTTCTCACGCATATAAGATCAAATTTTTGTAATATATAAGGCTGTTAGTGCATGTAAAGCTTGCAACCAGTTCTGCTAGTTCTTGTATGGAATGCCACACTTTTAGGACTTTTGTCCATCACTTGATATTTAATTGCCATGCAGTGGTGAAAATTATTTGATCCCCTGCAGATTTTGAAAGGTTGCCCATGTACAAAGAAATGAAGGGTATATCATTTTTATCATAGGTGTACTCTAAATGATAGACACAGAATATCAACCAAAAATCCAGAAAAAAAAAAAAAAAAACGATACAAAATGTTATAAATTGAATTGCAATTCAGTGAGTAAAATAAGTATTTGATCCCCAAGCAAAACATGACTTAGTACTTGGTGGAGGAACCCTTGTTGGCAAGCACAGAGGTAAGGTGTTTCTTGTAGTTTGTCCCCAGGAGGGATTTTGGTCCACTCTTCTTTACTCTTCTCTAAATCCTTAAGGTTTCTTGGCTGTCGCTTGGCAATTCAAACTTTCAGCTCCCTCCATACATTTTCTATAGGATTAAGGTTTGGAGACTAGCTAGGCCACTCCATGACCTTAATGTGCTTCTTCTTGAGCCACTCCTTTGTCGCCTTGGCAGTATGTTTTGGGTCATTGTCATGCTGAAGACCCATCCATGACCCATCTTCAGTGTTCTTGCTAAGGGAAGTAGGTTTTCATCCAAAATTTTACAATATGTGGCCCTTCAATGCAGAAAAGTCGGCCTGTACCTTTAGAAGCGGCACAGCCCCAAAGTATGTTTCCACCTCCAGGCTTGACTGAGGGGATGGTTTTGTTAGGATTCTAGTCAGCATTTTTCTTCCTCCAAACACGGCAAGTCAAGGCAATGTCAAAGAGCTCAATTTTGGTCTCATTTGACCACAGCACTTTCTCCCAATCCTTCTCTGAATCATTTAGATGTCCACTGGCAAACTTCAGATGGGCCTGTACATGTGCCTTCATGAGGAGGACGACCTTGCGAGGCGCTGCAGGATTTCAATCTATGGCGACATATTGGGTTCCCAATGGTTTGTTTGGGGACTGTGGTTCCAACTCCCTTGAGATCATACACAAGCACCTCCTGTGTAGTTCTGGGCTGATCCCTGAAACCTTGCATGGAGTTCCAGACCGTGTAGAGGAGAGGCAGCAGCAGTGATTGCAGAACCTGGGTGATAACATCACCCATAGCCTTACTATGGGGCATCCATTGTCTGCTGTCCCTCCATCTACATTGAAGTCGAAGCTGGGACCCAATCAGATCAGAGCAGTTTCAGACTAGGTATGTATTAACATATTTTCTTTTACAGAGTAGATAAAATAGTCTTATAGGTTTATTTTGTTTTGAAAAAATGGACTTTTATTTTTGTTAATCGCCGTAAAATCCCTTTTCTCTGAGTTCATTGATGGGCATAGCTTCTCTTCACATGGGCTTTACAGCGTCACCTACAGGAGTAGATCCAGCTGGTATAAATCTCCTGTCTGCTATAGTCAAGCCAGTTAGTGACAAAGCAGTACAAGAAAAAAGACCAAAAGAGGGGTGGGTGCTGTGTCGGTCAATGAACTCAGAGAAAGGTAACAAAAAAAATTCCAGTTTTCCCTTATGTTTATTCATGGACACAGCTTCTCTTCATTCTTGACCATAGGGACAACCCATAGCAGAACCTCAATGAGGGGTGGGAAGCAAAGCAGACAACCACCAGGGTAATTTAAAAAATCCCTCAAAATTCGTAAAACGGGGGCGTGGCTAAGTGATGGCGGAGTAAAGACGCTTTAAAAATTAGCTCCGTACCCACCTTGACAAAGTGAGAGCTTTGCGGGTCATCTACGGACCCGCTCCATGTCCAAACTCGGCACACAGAAGGGGGATCGCGGAGGGCCCACTATGTCTGACATTCAGAGCTTCTTCCCCACTAAAACTCCCCACACCCGCTCGACTTCCAGGAACAGCATGGCACTAGCATCCATGCCGGAAGAGGGAGCAGCTCCTGCGGCTTCTCAGCCTCAAACAGGTCAGTCTCTCCCCTGCCTAGAAGCCCCTGTTAGGGATGAATCTCCCTTTGCCTCCAGTCTTATACTTTCCGGAATTGCTGCAGGAGGATCCATCTGCCAGGTCAGGTTCTGTGAGTGACCATGCTGGGTGATTGGAGAGGGGACAGCCATGACACCTGCCACGTGTTCTATCCCCCGGCTCAAATGTCGGCCATCCTGCTTTCTCTTCCAACTAGGCTGGATATGGATAATATGGTCACCAGGCTGGAGTCCGCTCTCAGGCAGGATCTGACTGAAGTGAAACAGTCAGTAGCTGATCTAGAGCAGACAGTCACTCCCTTATCCACGGATAGGGACTCCATTTTGCACAGACTGCAGACACTTGAAAACCTCCATACTCACCAGGCGACGGCTCTTAACCGTATGGGCTTACAATGACGACTTTGAAAACTGCCACAGGCGGAATAACATTCAAATTTGTGGGCTTCCCGAGGCTACTGGCACGGCTGATCTAAGTGACATTGTTATTGGGATATTCAATGATCTTCTAAACAAGCTGGCATCATGCCCTATAGAGATTGACAGGGTACACCGTGTCAGTGTTCCTGGTGGTGCGGACCATACTCAGCCTAGGGATGTGTTCTGCCGTGTGCATTTTATTAAGGTGAAGGAAGAGATTATGCAACAAGCTTGGAACAGAGGGTCTGTGCAATTTGATGGGGTTACCATTCAGCTACTACAGGATCTTTCCCGCAGGACTCTTTATGCGTCACCAAATACAACCTTTAGTGGATACTATCAGAGTGCGGCGGCACTTGTGTATGGAGCTACCAGTTTAGCCTCCCTATACGCCTGCGAAATTACATTTTTTTCCTAAATGACCCAGGTCAACTCCCGGACGCCTTCCAGTTCCTCGACACTGAACCAATGGCTATTTCGGACTGGCTGGCTGTTGATCTCGCTCCCATGGGGGGCTCCACTTCCACAGCAGAGACAATGAGTACCTTCTCGCAGATAGACCTGGGTCCTCCTCAATGGATCCACGATCAAATGAGCTGTAACATGACCTCCGTCTTACCTTGTTTACTGTCCTAGGATGTTTTGTTTTTTTTTGTTTCCCTTTATTTACCTGTCCGCAGGGGCCACATTGGACAACCTTATGCATGCCCTTTTGCGATCATACATCTTCCGGGATGATCATGTATGAACATAGTGGCATAATTCTTGACTTGGACTCTACAGCAGCCCCCCACCCACTTTTTTTTTTTTAATTCTTCATCCTAGGTCTGCAGGGTTCTTTGAATGTTTACTCATATTATCGTGTGTAATCCTGAATCACATGCCTGCCCTGCCGGGGCGCACTTCTTTTGTTTGCAGCCCTGGTGCCTCTGCTGGGTAGGAATGACTCTCTACGTTTCCCTTGAATCTTGAATACATCTTGAGTACATCTTGAATAAAGGAAGGGGTCTGGTTTCACTGAGATCTGACCTTTTTGAGGTATATGGATGTTTGTATGCATATGTGGGTGTGCGCATATCCATATACAAGAACATGTCTGGGTGAGTGTATACATATCCATGCATTTTTGTTTATGGCCCTTGCTATGGCATATCAGAATGTGTCCTGTTGCTATGGCTCATTATATGAGTTTTGTTGTAGTTCTAAAAGTCTTCTCACTTTTTTGCTCGGATATTAGTTATTGCTATGACAGGTGGGTTTTGCTCCCCTCTAGTAGTAATGTTTGTTTAGTTTCTTCCCCAAATAGATTACAGGAAATCTGTTTTCTCGGCTTGGGGGGGGGGGGGGGTGCAAACAATTCTCTTTCAGCCTTTATAGCCGTTTGTATTCGTACGTACGAGTACTGAGAACACCTCTTGCCATTGAACTTCTATTTCTTCTTCATCTGTCCTCTTAGGTAGGGGTCTTCGCACTGTCGGTATCCCCGCTTTACGGAATAAAACATACATCCTGGTTTCATAGTACCTATGCTCAATCTAAATCCCGTGGGGTTGCAATTGTTATTCACAAATCAGTGCCATATACCGTATCAGACACTTGTGCAGGTCCTGAGGGTAGGTATTCATTTGTGAAACTTACTATCCATAGCAAACTGTACACGTTGGCGAAAATGTATGTAGCCAATGTCCCCCTTAGGGGTGTCTGAATGTTGTGGTTCACCTGCTCACACTGCCCTCAATCACATCCATACCACTCCAGAGTAATAGAACAAGCTGGTACTTTGCTTTGTTTTATTAGGGGAATGAACTTGGATGGGAATTGGGATGTTATGGGATGCTCACAGAATCAGTTAATCATTTACACAGGACCACTATATACACACCTCTGTATATACACCACATCTCTTCCTTCAGCACATCACTTGCTTATCTAGACTCCAGTTCCTCTCTTTCTGCACAATACTTGTTTCCAGGCCCAGAAGGAAATGTACTAAGCCCTCTCCATTTCTTCAACCTGACGAGCACATGATGAGGCCTGCCATGTTGTGAGCAGGGCCTCAGAACCACCCATTACAGGTAGTGACAGTTGGTCCCCATTTGTGTATATACACTGCTGTGCTAGCCGGCCTGATGGACTACTACTCCCAGCCCATCCTCTTGCTCCAGGCCCTGTCAGCCACTTAAGCTGCGTTGGCCTTTTCCACTACCACCATGACTTCACAGTCCCTCGCCGACTTCTACATCCTTCCCAGATTGTCTCTCACCCCAATCTGCTCCAGCATGCCTCTACAGCTTTCCAGGGTGTGTGCCACTCACCAGCCACCCGGTGGACTTCTTGTCGTACTTATCCAGTAGCACTGTCTGTTGCTCTCCTGCTCCCTTGTGCTTCTCCTTCAGGATCTCACCGTCCTCCTGGCTGCACCCGAGCTCCCAGGCCTCAAGCTCACCCCCCAGAATGGGGGGCTCCCAGGTGAGGCCTCCGCAACCTCAGCTACATTCCAGCTCTTCCACCCAAACTCACTCCTCTGAGACTGGGCTGACCCTGGGTATTTAAGGAGGCCTACCCGCTGGTCAATCCAGATTGGGGATTGGTCAGAGCTCCTTAGGACACTCCAGGCTCTCTGTCCAGAGACATTCCACCAGCTTCTGGAAAGAAGTAGGAGGTCCTGGTGACCTCATCTGTGAATCACCCAGTCCTACTTGAGCCACTCCCAGGCCAGAAACACAACAATCAGGACTGCGCCTCAGTCAGGCCTGACTAAATTTTCCTCACCTCACAAAAATCCTCACTAGCTCCTACCCAAGTAGGGGGCGCTACATGTACATCCCTAATCAAGACCAGGTTGCTCACATAGGTCAATACCTCAATAAATTACTAGACTTCGTTGAAGGTGTTATTCTTCTGGCGGGGGATTTTAACTGTGTGTTAAACCTCTCTATGGACACTTCTGTGGGTCGTAGCTCTATTTCATACTCACAAATCAATAAACTGAAAAAAGTCCTCCTTTAACACAATTTGATGGATGTATGGAGAATCTCCCATCCCATGATAGAGATTAGTCCTTTTACTCAGCGGCTTATGATTAGAATTCACAAATTGATTTTTCTTCTAGTAAGTCACTTTGCCCTGACCTTCCATCCACAGTAGTATTGGCAATATATTATGGCCTGATCATCCACCAGTATATTTGTCCCTCTCCTTACTGGACTTAAAAAAGACTGCCTTGCTCAAATTGCTGACCTGTCGACCCGTATCTCCAATTTGGAAAAGTCTCATAAACCAACCAGTCTCATAATCTCCCGCGACCTTGATGGCATTTTCAGATGCTAGACTCCGCCTTCTACACTTATTGAATCAGAAAACTCTGGCTGTCAGGGACAAGTTGCGAAAGATGTATTATGTAGAAACCAACAAACCCGGGCTGCTGCTGGCTAGGGCATTACATGCCAAGAACAGCATTACTTCCATCTCGAAACTCAAACGCCCAGATGGTCAAGTTACCCATCTTTCTAAAGAAATTAACGGTTTATTCCGTTCATTCTATGATAGCTTATACAACACTTGCCTTCTTGCCCGACAACCTCTTCCTCGGAGGCCCATTTATCTAGAATAGCATATTATATTGTCAAGACTGTCCTCCCTACCAGTCCGTCAGTGACAATGCAGGATCTTGAATGGCCCTTCACAGAGGAGGCAATCACTACAGTGATCTCTTCTCTTAAGAGCAATAAGAGCCCGGGCCCAGATAGTATACTGCCTGCTTTTATAAAAGACTTTTCAAGACCTCCTCTACCCTTTCATGACAATCATTTAATGCAACCTGCGCTGACTCCCCATTCCTGACACAGGCACTTGAGGCACACATCACGGTCCTGCCCAAACCAGGTAAGGATCCTACTTTATGCGGCAGCTATCGCCCTATCTCCCTGACCAACGTCGACATTCGGTTGTATTTTAAAATGATAACTAATCGACTCATGCCTTTAATTCCCCATCTTCTACATCCTGATCAGGTGGGGTTTACCCTGGGTAGGGAGGCTAGGGATAATACCCTTAAACCATTTACCTTAATGGAACATGCCCAGAAATGCTATATTCCAGCTTGACTGCTTTTGGTTGATGCCGAAAAGGTGTTTGACCGGGTCCACTGGTCCTTTTTACATCAAACGCTTCAACAGATAGTATTGGCCCTAGGTTGCTGACTAAAATATTGGCTTTGTATACATGCCCCTCTGCGAGGATCTGCTCCAAAGGGCTCCTTTTGAAACCTATATGGATCTAGAACAGCACTCGACAGGGGTGTCTTCTTTCCCCACTGTTGTATATTCTCACCGTGGAACATTTGGCAATTGAGATTCATCCCTGATATTCAAGGCATTATGGTAGGCCGCCACCAATACAAACTCTCCCTTTATGCAGACGACCGTCCACTATATATTGCCAACTGCTTTATCGCTCTTCCATCTTTGGTGCGAATGCTTGAAGAATTTGGAGCGGTGAGTAACTTTAAAGGTGAACTATGACAAGACGGAGGCCTTGATTATTTTGCTCTCCCATTCATCTGTATCTCACCTCCAACAAAATTTTGCCTTTAAATGGCAGCCTATAGCCATCAAATATCTCGGTATTAAAATTTCATCTAGCTTGCCCACTATGGCAGATCTTATTTATATACCCTTTCTTCAAACGATTCGTGCCTGTCTTAACCACTTCAATACAGGACACTTATATCCCCTTCCTTCCCAGACCAATTTTTACCTTTAGAGTTCTCACACTTTGAATGACAATTACTCAGTCATACACCACTGTACCCAAACAAATTTTTTATCATTTTTTTCACACAAATAGAGCTTTCTTTTGGTGGTATTTAATCACCACTGTGTTTTTTATTTTTTGCGACATAAGTGGAAAAAGAGCAAACATTTTGAAAAAAAAAAAAAAAAAGTTTCTATGATAAAATTTTGCAAAAAAAGGTCATTTTTGTTCATAAATTTGGGCCAAAACCTATACTTCTACATATCTTCGGTAAAAATAACCCAAAAAAAGTGTATATTATTTGGCGTGTGTGAAAGTTATAGAGTCTACAAGCTATGGTACCAATCATTGAAAATTGATCACACCTGATGCATTGATGGCCTAACTAATTTCTTGAGGCCCTCAAATGTGAGGAAAGTACAAATACCCCTCAAATTACCCCTTTTTAAAAAGTAGACATTCAAGGTATTTAGTAAGAGGCATGGCGGGTTTTTTGAAGTTGTAATTTTTTACCACAATTCTTGGGAAAATTAAGAAATTATTTATTTTACACAAAATTGTCATAAGTTATTTCTCACACAAAGCAAATGCATACTTCCAATTACACCCCAAAATACATTCTGCTACTCCTCCTGAGTATAGCAATACCACGTGTGTGATCTATCTAATTTCCTAACAACCTATTACACTCTTGAAGGCCCTGGAGCACCAGGACAATGGAAGTACCCACAAAATTACTCCATTTTGGAAAGCAAACACCCCAACGTATATTTTATGAAGCATTATGAGTCTTTTGAATAGTTCATTTCTTTCCACAAGTCTTCGAAAAACGTGGACAGAAAATGAAAACGCTTTTATTTTTACACAAAGGGGTCAATTTATATGAAATTTCTAAGACATAGCATGTACATAGCAAAAATTACCCTCCAAAATATATTCTGCTACTCATACCGAGTATGGCGATACCACATGTGAGACTTCTACACAGCCTGGCCACATAGAGAGATCCAACATGCAGGGAGCACCGTCAAGCGTTCTAGGAGCATAACTTGCACATAAAATTTCCTAAAGACCTATTACACTTTTGAAAGCCCTGGAGCACCAGGACAGTGGAATTACCCCATTTTGGGAAGCAAACACCCCAATGTATATTCTATGAGGCATTAGGAGTCTTTTGAATGGTTCATTTTTTTCTACAAGTCTTCGAAAAAAGTGGAAATAAATGAAACCGCTTTTATTTTTACAAAACGTGGTCAATTTATAAGCTATTTCTAAGACATAGCATGTACATAGCAAAATTACACCCCAAAATACATCCTGCTATTTGTCCAAAGTATGGCAATGCCACATGTGAGACTTTTGCACAGCCTGGCCACATAGAGAGGTCCAACATTGACGTAGTACCTTCAGGCATTCTAAGAGCATAAATTACACATCTACTGTAATTTCATTCCTACCTATCATACTTTTGAAGGTCCTGGAACACCAGGACAGTGGAATTACCCAGAAAATTACCCCATTTTGCAAAGTAAGCACCCCAATATATATTTTATGAGGCATGGGCTAGTCACAGGTACTCGGGTAATTTGATGGGCTGGTCACAGGTACTCGGGTACTTTGATGGGCAGGTGACAGGTACTCGGGTACTTTGATGGGCAGGTGACAGGTACTCGGGTACTTTGATGGGGTGGTGACAGGTACTCTTATTGGG
>BLSH010218194.1:43673-74819 GCA_018402905.1 Glandirana rugosa
GAAATAAATGAAACCGCTTTTATTTTTACAAAACGTGGTCAATTTATAAGCTATTTCTAAGACATAGCATGTACATAGCAAAATTACACCCCAAAATACATCCTGCTATTTGTCCAAAGTATGGCAATGCCACATGTGAGACTTTTGCACAGCCTGGCCACATAGAGAGGTCCAACATTGACGTAGTACCTTCAGGCATTCTAAGAGCATAAATTACACATCTACTGTAATTTCATTCCTACCTATCATACTTTTGAAGGTCCTGGAACACCAGGACAGTGGAATTACCCAGAAAATTACCCCATTTTGCAAAGTAAGCACCCCAATATATATTTTATGAGGCATGGGCTAGTCACAGGTACTCGGGTAATTTGATGGGCTGGTCACAGGTACTCGGGTACTTTGATGGGCAGGTGACAGGTACTCGGGTACTTTGATGGGCAGGTGACAGGTACTCGGGTACTTTGATGGGGTGGTGACAGTTCCCCTATTACTGGGGGGGGGGGGGCAATCAGTGTGCTTGGTGTACACAGTAAGCGGTAACAAGCTGTTACCGCAATCTCCTCACACACGATCAGTGTGTGAGGAGGACCCGGTAACAGCTCGTTACCACGGTTTACATCATGTGATGGCTGTGATTGGACACAGCTGGTCACGTGGTAAAGAGCCAATTTTATTAGCTCTTCACCCTGATCCGGGATGGGCTGAGTCCCGAGGGACATGCCCAATCCCAGATTGGCGCGATACGGGCCCCTGGCCACAGAGCGGCGAAAGCGGGAGGACATCATATGACGTGCACCCAGGATGGGGAGTGCACCTTGCCGGCGTATTATTTATTATTACAATACGCTGGTAAGGAAGTGGTTAGATCCTATGAAAAGCCACACCTCGTGGTTAGGTCGCATGAATGCTATTAAGATGGATATTTTACCAAAATTGCTTTACACCTTTCAGGCTATTCCTGCTCCTCCATCTCCAGGTTTTTTCCATCTCTAAACAAGGCTCTCTGTACCATCATATGGCAACATAAAAAGCCCAGGATTCGACAAACTATCCTTTCCTTACCTAAGCAGAGGGGTGGTGTCTATTTTCCCTACATACTGCTGTATTCTTATGCAGCTTCTCTGATGAAAGTGATTGACTGGTACCACGGCCATGACACCAAATTGTGGACTCGTCTGGAGAACGATGTTATCTGCCCAGAACTTATGTCCTTATTGTGGTTAGAACCCCCTCAGAGACCCTCTAAGGATTTATTGCCTCTCACTGTGCTCACTAATTTACAGACACGGGGTACTTATTTAGGTAGGGGCTTACTCTCTTCCAGACCGAGCCCTCTGACCCCATTGTTCGGATTAGCTTCTTTTTCCGCCATGGTGACCGGCACTAAGTTTCTCTGTTGGCATCGTCACGGCGGCCGTGCCATACCATTAGTGGCCAGAATCTCATCTCCCTCTCTCAGATATTCCCCTCGTCATAGCTCATCACGTGCGTGGCTGGACTATATGCAGTTGAAGCATTACTTGAATACAAGGCCCTTTATAGACCTCCTAACATGACCTTGCACTGCTCTTGAATTGCTGCTTTCTCAATGCTCTAGACTGGACCATACACTTTCGCAGATATATCAGATCTTCGGAGTCCTATCCACACCCACCACTTCTTTCGAAATGGGAACTGTAAATATCGCCAGAGGATATGGACTGGGACAAAGCAAATCGCTGCCCTACACTATTACATAAAATTTACCCATCTATCTCGGATACTTGCTGGAAATGTTTACGGGAGTCTGGCACCATGACCCATATTTGGGGTAATTGTCCGAAAATTCTCTCATTTTGGGACAAAATAATGGGATTTTTGTACTCCCCGTAAAATCCATTTCTCCGAGTTCATTGATGGACACAGCGCCTCCTTAATCTTGATCAGTGGGTTATATCTCCTCTGCAGGAGTAGGACTAGGCAGAACATAAAACTTGGCTACGCCCCATGGGCCGTCCTCAGTCCCTATATAACCTCCTCCCTGCTCCAATTAGTCAGTTTAGTAGCAAGCAGTATTAGAAGTATTAAAGCTCCATAGAGGTGTGGATGCGGTGTCCGTCGAACTCAGAAAAATGGATTTTACGGTGAGTACAAAAATCCCATTTTCTCCTTAGTTCATCGACGGACACAGCGCCTCTTTAATCTTGACCAGTGGGACGTCCCAAAGCAAAAATGAGGGGTGGGGAAAATAACCCAAGGCTAACCACAACAGCCCTAACCAGGACACAGGAGCCTTAACCGGGTCACAGGAACCCCATCTGAAAATACAAAAATTTTGAACGAAAAACACCACTCAAGAGGGAACAGCCCCTCTTAAAAAGCGGCCTGCAAAACATTGCGGCCAAAAGTATCATCCGCAGATGCAACAATAGCGTACTTTGTAGAATTTGGTGAAAGTATGCACCGACGAATAAGTCGCAGCCTTGCACAGCTGTGATATTGACGATTGATGACGGAACGCCCAAGAAGTACCCGAGTATAATGCGCCGACAGGGAATGGAGGAACCTGACCTTTAGTAGAATAGGCCTGAGTCACAGTCTGTCTGATCCATCTGGAGATGGTAGCTAAAGATGCGGCCAGCCCTTTCCTTGGTCCTTGTGTAACCACAAAAAGTGAGTCTGACCTCCGAAAGGACTCCGTGACTGCCATACACACCCAAATCGCACAAATCACATCCAAGGTATGCAAGGCAAATTTCTTGGGATGAGCCGGCTTGGGACACAAGGACGGCAGCACAATGTCCTCATTCAAATGGAAGTCAGAGACCACTTTAGGTAGGAACGATGGACAGGGACGAAGAACCACCTTGTCTCTGTGGACCACTAAATAGAATGTATGACAAGATAATGCCGCCAACTCTGACACCCTACGGGCAGATGTAATAGCCACCAAGAATGCCACCTTCTGGGACAACGTAGATAAGGTAATCTCTTTTCGAATGGAGGTTTCTGGAGAACTGAGAGTACCAAGTTCAAATCCCATGGCAGCAAAAGAGACTGTACAGGCGGAGCCACATGCCGGACTACTTGAATGAAGGTACGAACTAAAGAGTGAGTGGCTGGGGGTCGTTGAATGAAGATTGCCAAGGCAGACACCTGGCCTATGATGGTACTCAACTTTTGCTCAATGCCCTGTTGAAGAAATGCTAAGATCCGACCTATAGAAAAGGAGCCAGGATGAGCGCCAATGGACTCACACCAAGAAATGTGCGTTTTCCACGTACGATGGTTTATCTTGCTAGAAGTCGACTTCCTCGCCTTCTAAATAGTAGGGATCACTGATCCAGACAAACCTCTATCCTTCAGTATCTGGCTTTCAATAGCTAAGCCATTAACCACTTCAGCCCTGGAAGGATTTCCAGCTTTAGGACCGGAGTCCTTTTTGCGATTCGGCGCTGCGTCGCTTTAACTGACAATTACGCGGTCGTGCAACGTTGTACCCAAACGAAATTTGCGTCCTTTTTTTCCCACAAATAGAGCTTTCTTTTGGTGGTATTTGATCACCGCTGCGTCATTTCTGATCACCGCTATAAACAAAAGAAGAGCAACAATTTTGCAAAAAAACCCAAATTTCTTACTTTTTCCTAAAATACAAATCCAAAAAAAAAAAATATAGAAAAACATTTTTTTCACCGTTTTTGGCTGATTTATATTCTTCCTCATATTTGCGATAAAAAAAAAAAACGCAATCGGCGTTTATTGATTGGTTTGCGCAAAAGTGGTCGCGTTTACAGATGATGAGAATTCATTTTTGGGTTTTTTTTTTTTTTTATTAGTAATGGCGGCAATCTGGGATTTTTTGCGGTACTGCGATATTTCAGCGGACATGTCGGACCATTTTGACACTTTTTTGGGACCATTGGCATTTATACAGCGATCAGTGCTATAAAAATGCACTGATTACTGTGTAAATGTCATTGGCAGTGAAGGGGTTAACCTGCAGGGGGCGCTCTAAGGGTTAACTATGTTCCCTGGGCGTGTTCTAACTGTAGGGGGACTGCACTATCTGGGGAAGGGAAGTGGTCACAGCCTTCACGTACAGGAAGGCTGTGATCACAGCCCTTCCCCCTCACACAGAGCGGAGGTCCGTGTTTACATACACGGACCTCCGCTCCTTCGCTCCGGGGGGGCCATCGTGGGTAGCCGGCGGCAATCGAAGCCGCCGCACCCGCTCCCTGGCCCTCCCCGAACACAGTGAGCGCGCGGGCGCGCCTCCGGCGGCGCGCGCGCTCACTAAACTCGTTCCCGCAGCCGCCGTCGTATGACAGCGTTTTGCGGGAACGAACCACTTTGCCACCGTCAAATGCCGATCAGCGGTCGGCAAGTGGTTAAAACCAGCGACTGTAAAGCAGGATGGAAGCTCAGCCCTTGGGACAACTGGTCCTCTCTGAGGCGCAGCTCCCAAGGGATGTTTACGGCCACCAGAATGATCATAAGACTTTCACCCTCGATCCTTCGCAGGCAAAGATGATGAAGGTATTGACCCCACAGTGGCACTAGGACGACTGCGTCTACCAGAGGCACCAGTGACCTCGCCACGAACCTCGGTATCCTCCTGTGAAGCCGAACCTGTTGAAGGAGCTGCATGCATGCAGGTCTGCACAAGCAGAACTGTCTTGAAGGTAGATACCACCTGACCCAGAACCTGTATGCAAGTCGGGAGAGAAATCTGTGTGACAGCAGCCGGTGAACCACAGCCTGTGGTTCCTGAAGTTTGTATAGAGGAAGGACCCCCCTGGTCAGAACGTAAATCAGACCCCCAAAATAATCAGCTCATGGATCCCCTTGACCCTCACAAAGGAGGTCCACGAGGCTGGAAGCCAGCGAAGAGGTCCTCAGGGCAGACCTTCCTTGTTTGCGGGATTAGGGAAGCCCGCTCTAGGCTTACCACACCAAGATTACTTGGAAGAAGAGGAAGACTTGAAAGACCTGTTTCCCTTGTCTGCAGTCCCGGGGGCCCGAACATTTCTTATGGGCTGAGAAGCAAGGCCCATGTTTACAGAGCCCCTTCCCTTTCTTAGACTGTGGCAGAAAGGTACTCTTCCTCCCCGTGACACCCTTAATGATGTCATCCAAGGTAGCCCCAAACAGGCGGTCGCCTTGAAAGGGCAGATCAGTGAGCGCTTTCTTAGAGGCGTGGTGTGCCGACCAGTTCTTAAGCCACAGCACATGTCTAAACACTACCACTGAAACAGTTTTGACAGCAGGGGAAATCGCATCCAAAGATGCATCACATACAAACTGCAGTCCTTGGACCAACTGGTCCGCAAGATCAACATAAGCAGCAGGAACCTGCTCATTCCCCAGACCTTGGCGCAAAAGCTTGGCCCATTCAGTCAGTGTCTGAGACACCGGGGCCGAAGCTAGGATTGATCGCATTGCCAAACCTGCCATAGTGAACATGCTATGCGCCACAGACTCAGCTTTCCTATCGGCCGGGTCTTTAAAGAACAGGGAATCCTCTGCTGGAATTCAATCTGGAAATCGGAGGGTCCATCACAGGTGGACTGGTCCACTTTTTATATAGGCGATTGCTCAAAGGGGTAACTTACTACAAAACGTTTGGGGACCACAAAAGGTGACTTAGGTTTACCTATAAAGAATGGGAACAACCAATCAAAATATAGCAGATAAGGAAATACCTTTGGTGCACGAGGTGATCTATGCATACCAAAAGCCACAGCCACGTCCGTGGCCACACCAGCCGCATTTAAAGTCTCACGCACCGCAGTAATAAGTGCGTCAACCAGCGCCTTTTCACTCGCTGCTGTGACCATGGAGGATTCATCACCCTCACTATTGGATGGGTCAGGAAAAGTAATATTAGACCCCCTTGGACGGGCCACATCCCAGGCGGCATCAGGCTCAGAATCGGATGAGACAGACTTAACAGGGGAAGGTGGGGGACGTTTCCTCCTTGGGCCCTTGTCCACATGCTACTTCCACCCAGGATACAAATTACTCTAGGACCACCGTCAGCGCAGTTATGGGAAACTGGGGTTCTGAGGGACCTGCCCCTTCCATGAGGAGGTCAGTGGGAGAGATGTGACCCTGAGGCTCCATCAGGAAAAGGGAAGACCCTGCAGTACAAAAGATCTTTTGGCACTACTAAGGGATCCGCCAATGCTCAGGGTACCTGTCAGCAGGGATAGAGATCACAGGGACCTCCAAGGACTCACCCTACCAGTGGAGTAGCGCCGCCATTCAGCCCCAGAAACACCATGGACGCCATCTCACTTCATATATCCCGGGCAGGAAGAGGAGGAGCCCCGGCATCTCCACGAAGCTTCAGTCCTCCAGCGTCTCATTAGACCAGCGAAAAATGGCCGCCGTGACATTATCAGGCTACACAAACATGGCCACCACCACTGTGCACTCTACACTGGGGCCCCTAAACTGCACCATACCTCACACTGCACTACACAGCAGGGCATGCACCTAGGGGTCTCCACTGCCCCTCTGCACTGGAACCCCCCTATACCACCAGGGCAGGACACTACCTCAAGCCCCTTACAGAGGGGGGGATGAAGAGGGAGACACCCCAGGGTCTCTGCCGCCTGTCCTGGGACCACACTAGTTCATGGGGGGGGGAAGGGGGGTGGGAGTCCAGCTCAACTGAGGGACTTTAGGATGGGAGGAGGGATCCTGCAGGCAGGTCCGATCATCCCTGGAGAGTACCTGCATCCACCCCACCCTCGCACAGGAGGGGGGACTATACTTTCCCCTTCCACGACTGCGGGTATTGCTCCAGACAGGACCCTCGCCACCAAAGTGGGGGCTGTCGGCCAGTGTCCTAACTAGACAGAAAAAATTGACTACCTGGAGCAGGGAGGGGGAGGGTTATATAGGGACTGAGGACAGCCCATCCATGGGGCGTAGCCAAGTTTTATGTTCTGCCTAGTCCTACTCCTGCAGAGGCAATATAACCCACTGGTCAAGATTAAGGAGGCGCTGTGTCCATCTATGAACTAAGGAGAAATTACAATTGTTTGCTCGCTTAGTGGGAGACAACATCCCAAATGACCCTCAGATCACAGTGCTATCCATGTTGCCAGGCTCTTATAAACAAATTAAAAGGCACTTTCTCACAGCGGCTTGTTTGGGGATAGCTAGGCGCTGGCGTCAGGCTGAGGCTCCATCAATAGCTGAATGGGCTAGTTAGACAGCATCGAGTTGATGAAACGTATGGTTGCATGGGATGAGGATAAATCCGAATCACAAACTTATGTGGACAGTATGGTCTCATTTCAGATATTCCTCAGACTTTGACTCCTTTATCTCTAACATCGTCTGAGGTTTTAATTTTTCCCGGGACCTCCCCTTGGTACCACCTCCCTCAGTCCTTGCCTGCTCTCTCTCTTTCTTTTTCTGTTTTTTTACGAATATCTTTTTTTTTCTTTGTTTTTGTGCCAATTCAGTGTAAACTAGCATTAATGGGTTGCCTGCTAACCCAGATTTTGGGTCTCTGGCTAAGATGGTTATTACGGTTGGGATTACCACATAATTGCGGTTTTCTCACTATAGTCCAGAGGCTTTTGTTGGTATCTAGGTATGAACCTGGCTAAGGGCATATGTATTTTATAACCACTGTTTACAATTGACAACAAATTGTTTTTTTTTTCCCTCTCATTTAGTTGTACATTCTTTGTAGTTTTCCATTGGACACATTCATTATCAACCTGTTTTTGTATCGTAAACCTTTATGTTCTGCAAATACTTAATAAAAACCGAGATTAAACATAAAATTTGTAAAATGTTGGTAAAGGTGAGCACAGATATCCAGGTAGCAGCCTCAAAAATGTAAGTAGCTGAAGCCTGATCTCACAACACCCAAGAAGCAGTACGTGTTCCGACAAATGTGCCGTAACTAGAAAAATAGGGGCCCAACCCTTAATGGCATAAACCTGAACCACAGTCTGCCAGATCCATTCAGAAAAGGAGACAGGAGGCCGCCACCAGGCCTTGTGGAGGGAGCCGTAGTGGAAAGGTGTAGACAAACTGCCCAGACCACAATCGAGGGGTCCAAAGTGTGCAGCACAACCTTGTCATGGTGTGACGGATGTGGACACAGTGAAGGTAGGATAATGTTCTCATTTAGAAGAGAAATGTATACTAACCTCAGAGGGAACCAAGGATGTGCATGGACAACCACCATATCCCTGTGTACAGGACAAGGCCACCAGCTCCAAGACGATGCGTGGTGTGCGAACAAAAGCCAAAAAAGTCGACCTTCTGAGAAAGCGTGAGCAAGGGAATTGCCCTAATATTCTCAAAGGGAGGCTCCTGAAGGACCAAAGGCCCAAGTCCTACGATGGCAAATGAGAACACACCAGGGGGTGGCACCTGGCGAACCCCTCAGAAAAAATCATAAACCAAGGAGGGCGTGGCCAAGGAGTTTTGAAACAATCCCACATGGTCAGGCACCTGACCCTTGATAGTACTAAAAGCAAGCTTGTGCTCACCTGTTCGTTGGAGACGGCAAAGATCCGAGCCACTAAAAAAGGCTCAGGCCAAGCTCAAAGATGTTTAAGTGTGATAACTTTCCAGGAGGTACATGTACAGGCGTTAAGTATTGCAGTAATCACTGAGCCTGAAAACACCATCTCATAGAACCTAGCTTTCAAAAAACCAAACCAGCGATGGTAAAGCAGGGTCAAAGATCAGCCTATGAGATAAAAGATCTTCCCTTAGAAGCAACCGGCAGGAGATGTCCAGTACCAGTCGCACCACTTCAGCATACCAAGGTCGAAAAGCAAATCAAGCCACCAGAAGGACTAGAATCCCTTTGGCCTCTATCCTGTGCAGCAGAAGAGGGAGAAGCTAAAAAATGAGGTGCATTAATGAAGCGATAATGGCCCCATGGCATCACCAGAGCATCCATCACATCCGCCAGATGATTCCTTACTCTCGCCACAAACTATGGCACTTTCCTGTTGAAATAGGATGTCAGCAGATCCATGGCCAGTGTGCCCCACTGTAGACAGAGCTGTCTAAACACTTCCAGGTGTGAAGACCATGCTCCCCGATCCAGCACCTGGCAACTCAGGTAATCCGCCTACCAGTTGTACATGCCTGGAAAGTACACAGCAGAGAGCTGGTGTGTGGAACCCTGGCCGCTGAGGGATTCCAGGAGTTTTAATCTATCTTGGTGGTCAACATATGCCACTGATGTGGCACTGTCTGATCAAAACCTGTCCAGGCATCCACCATGAAGCTCTGGCCCCCTGGACCAGCCAAATCCAATTGTCCAAGAACATGGAGGGGCTCCTCCCACTTGGAAAGAATTTCTCTCCGCAGACCCCTAATGTGGGACTGCACATCCAGGACCACCTCGAGGATGGATGCCGTGAGACCCAGAATCCGCATGCAGGATCACAGGTAAAGCCGCCTGCAAGACAGTAGCAGCTGAAATGTGGACTGAATTTTCCGGAGCATACCCAGTGGAACACTTTGGCCCGCACCGAGTCAATCATCAGACCCAAATACTCTAGCCTCTTGATTGGGTAAGAGCAGACTGCTTGCAGCATAGGACCCATCCAACTCCTGCAGGATGCGCATCATGATCGCCACATAATCCACCAGTGCAGAGTGAGTTTTCAGATCTGGCAATCCCCCCCCCCCCCCCAAGTGTCAGCAATGCCAGGACAGGAGCACCATGGTAAATACTCATGGAAGAGATGGCCAGACCAGAAAGGGGTGCGCCGCAAACTGGTAATGTGCATCCCTGACCACAAATCGTAAGGCACGTAAACAGGATGCTTTAAAACTCCCGAAACCTCTCTGGTTCCCCAACTGGGTCTGTCTGTCCTTTTAAGAAGCAGATCCTGCACTATGCCATTAAAAGCCTACAAACAAGAAGTAAAGAGACAGGAAGAACTTGTCTGGTGAATATAGGAGTTATCTAGCTCATAATACAACAGGATTAGGACGCAGGTCCACTGTCAGAAGGTAGGGAGGTTCTGCAAACTAATGTGGGCAACCCCTCACCCTAGTCTTGTGTGGGCAGCATACATACCGAGTGGGGAGTGTCTGCGGGCCCAGCTTATAAGGCCAAGCACGTTTGGAGCCCCCCGGGGGTGGCTGAGGGGTTTGAAGCCCTTCACCAATGAACCCAGGGGATGAAGCCGCATGTGTGCAGAGGATAAGGCACCGTGGCCAACGGCGCAGCTCCTTCCCTTTTCTTGTAAAAGGATGAAAGGTACTCTACCATGTGAAAGACTTTGATAATGCCAACCAAGGT
This sequence comes from Glandirana rugosa, assembly GCA_018402905.1. NCBI lineage: Eukaryota > Metazoa > Chordata > Amphibia > Anura > Ranidae > Glandirana > Glandirana rugosa. The sequence goes on from BLSH010218194.1 coordinate 53,956, forward strand.
GGCACCAAAGAGCCGCTCGCCATGCAAGGAAAGTCTGCTAGGGCCTGTTCAGACTTCCCGTTCCTCATACCGACACAAAGTCAGATACCCTAGTGAAGTACTACTAACAAGATGGGCAGCTAGGAAGACAGCCATATCTAAAGATGCTTCACACCAGACCTAAAGCCCTGGACTAGGTGGTCCTGCAGTATCCCGTAAGACTGGGGAAAACCTGTTCCTTACCCAGTCCTTGGCGTAGCAGCCCAGCCCACCCAGTGAGTGACTGGTACACCAAAGCTGCACCAATGCCAGGCTGAATACGGAGACCACCGGGAAACAGGAGGGTCTACGACGGGGGGGAGTAAGATCCACCTTCGGATGGGCCTCCTCACAGGAAGAATGTACTGAAAGCGCTCCTTGACCCTAACAGATCGTTCAGGCTCCCCCCAGTCTAGAAAATAAATCCAAAAGGTGGGGTGGGGAAAATTCTTGGCAGAACAAACCAGCTAGGGAGTTCCAAAGGGGACATTCACCGCATCCACAGCCCCAGAAGTATCATCAGACTGCCACACCGGGATAACGTGTGCGATCACTGGTGCCTTAAAATTTGCAACCTCATCCCCAGGTGCTGCACAACTGGGCAGGATCATCTGGGGTGCCAGGCAACATCAACAGGGGCAAGGTCAGGCATGGACCCCTTTGGCTCTTGCGTGGCAACTGGGGAACCCCCCCTTACCTCCTGTGCTGCACCCCCCAGTGGCCACAGACCACTGGCATTACCTCAGCTGCCGACCAACAACTGCAGTGCCAAAGCCACACAACTAGGGGAACCAGGTATCATTACAAACTATATTGTTGTGATGAAAGAATCATATTTATATCATATATCAGAAATCAACAGCATGTAAAGAGACCAGGTCACCAGCCTAAACATTGTGGGTAAAAGCACAGAAAATAGGTTTCAAATGCTTACTTGCATTGTCTTTCTTTTCCATACTTTTTTTAACCACTTCATCTCCGGAAGAATTTCCCAGTTTAGGACCAGAGCACTTTTTGCGATTCGGCGCTGTGTTGCTTTAACTGACAATTGCGCGGTCGTGCGATGTTGTACCCAAACAAAATTTGCGTCCTTTTTTTCCCACAAATAGAGATTTCTTTTGGTGGTATTTGATCACCTCTGCGTCATTTCTGATCGCCACTATAAACAAAAGAAGAGCGACCATTTCGCAAAAAAAACCCAAATTTCTTACTTTTTGCTAAAAGTCAAATCCAAAAAAAAAAATATAAATTTTTTTTTTTTCACCGGTTTTGGCTGATTTATATTCTTCCTCATATTTGTGCTAAAAAAAAACAAACAAAAAAAACAAAATCGCAATCGGCGTTGATTGGTGTGCGCAAAAATGGCCGCATTTACGGATGGTGAGAATTCATTTCTGGGGGTTTTATTTATTTATTTATTTTTACTAGTAATGGTGGCGATCTACGATTTTTAGTGCTACTGCGATATTGCAGTGGACATGTCGGATATTTTTGACACTTTTTTGGGACCAATGACATTTATTCAGTGATCAGAAATTTAAATGTCCACTGATTACTGTGTAAATGTCATTGGCAGTGAAGGGGTTAACCTGCAGGGGGAGATCTAGGGGTTAACTGGGTTCCCTGGGTGTGTTCTTACTGTGGGGGGGGGTTGGGCTACTATGGGGTTGGGCTACTATGGGCATGAGAGATCTAACTGATCCCAGTGACAGGGATCAGTAGATCTCCCATGCCTGCACTGTCAGAATGGGGAACCACCATGTTTACATCGGCGGTTCCCCGTACTTTGCCTGTGGCCACTCGTCGCAGCTCGCTGGCGGACATCGGGTCCGCCCGAGCCGCGGGCACACTCCTCGGGAGTGCGGCGGGCGCGCCCCCCTAGCGGCCATTCGCAGATCGCCGCCTTTTTACGGCGATTCGCGGCCATACTGCCACCGTAAATATGCGGTAGGCGGTGTGGAACTGGTTAAATCACTTCCAATGTGCCTTAAATTTGCTAGAAAAATTGACTAGTCAATTCCCTAGCACAGCCCCCTCCTTCCTTGGCACATTAAAGCCCTCTCTTCTTCTGGGTGTGTCTAAATACTCTCTGTGCTGGCCAAAAGGCCAAGTTCACCTTTTCCAGAAAATAGTGTATGCAGCAGGGTGGATAAAAACCGATGTTAAGAAATCAATTTTTTTTTTATTTAAATCAGATTTTTTTGATTTCTTATCAAATTTATTTTAATAAAATGCTTTTGGAGTAAAAATCTAAAGATGGTTTTCTATTCAATATACATTAATAATTTTGTTTATTCAGCATGAAATGTAGCTTAGTTATGTAGCATGAGGAAGTATATTCTGCAATACTTACATTTTTGGTAAACTCATTCAATGAATCCAAGCTCTGCAAGCTGAGATGACATGCACTGCATTGATGCATTAACACAATTTCACGGAATCCATGAGATAAAACAAAGTTCAGGAATATTCCTTTATCCCATTGTTTGGAAAATCTATGTACACTACAAACTGTATGACTGAAACCTAACAGTTTATTATTCTAAATAGAATCTTTAATATTTGCAAACAAAATGAAGGTTTCCTAACTACCAGCAATAAAAATTTCAGAACCATCATGGCAGCGCTTGTTAGAAGGCATCAACTCACCTGCTGCCGCCACGTCCCTCACCTTGTTGTGTCTGTCGCATCATCAGCCATCCATTAAACTGAATGGGACTGTCGGTGAGTCAACAGCAAGTCAGAAGAGGAGCTGCTGCAGGACATAGATGACAGTTGCTCCTTAAAAATTATGATTTAAATAGAGTTGATTTAAATCTAGCCTTTTTGCTAGTGATTTAAATCGACTTGATTTAAATCAAATCCACCCTGGTACGCAGTCAAGGGGCCCCAATAGATATTAAAAACTGTGCTCACAGGATTTGACTGACAGCAATGGCTCAATCTACTTGCATCCATTATCTAAGACTAACCTATCTAGCCCTGTAAAGAAGAAATCCATATACATACCTTTTTTGAAATGGATCTGGTCTGGTCCCACGCTCAGCTGTCAGCAGCGGCTTCTCTGTGTAGGCGGGTGCAGATGAGGCAGCAGACAAACGGAAGCCCCATAGTAACTTTATGGGTGACACCACTTCCCAGCTGTTGTCGGCTGTCTCTTCTGCAGAGCTTCCACCCCTTGAGGCCGGACCAGAGCAGCTTCGGAAAAGGTATGTATATCGATTTCTTCTTTACAAGGCTAGATAGGTTAGTCTTAGATTGTGGATGCCTGTAGATTTAGAGGTTTTAGTGTTAGGGTGGACTTCCATTTTAATGTAGGGAATGCATTAGGGTACAAAACACTATGGATTTAAAACCATTTAAGCATAGCATTACACACTCTTTTCATTGCCATCTATCTCCCTTATATAAACTGTAATTAAAGTGAATTACTGTTGTGGCAGACGACCAGAAGAAAATCAGTCCTTCCCACATTCTGCTGGATAATTTAATGACATTCTAGCCCACTGTCAGTTCAAGTGTGTACTTACTATTGGCAAGTCTTTCAACTGATGCTTCCCATCTCCAGGACCAACATGTACCAAATGACTAAAGTTCTTAGGATTGGAGATTAGCTTTGTTCTCATTTCAGGATCTTTCATCATAAACCTGCATGACACCAGGAGAAAACCCATTATATTTGCAATTAGACATTTATCTAAGCAGCAACATTTTGTAGAAAAACATCTTCAGCACCACTATTTCAAAAGAAACCTTTCAACAGATAACCTTTTTACAGAACTACTGCTACACGTGCACAAATAAGTCTAAAAAACCACAATTGTTTACTAGCTTGATTTCATGATAAAAGATTGGTGATGTCAGATTGTTGCAAAAATAAAAAATATGAACAACTGTTGTAAGAAAAGGTAACTGCCTGCCTGTAATATGTGACCACCACCTACTTCACCGTTCATTTCAGCATGTGTAGGAAACAAGATGGCAGCCAGAAGAGGGCAATCCCAGTAAAGAACCAAAATGGGAAGCTAAAATGTTTTTCATGCTTTTTACAAATTAGGAAAAGGTTACAACCACTCAGGGTGGATAAAAATCAATGATTTAAAAAAAAAAATCAAATATCAGATTTTTTTTATTTAAATCAGATTTTTTTTTATTTAACTCGCTTTTTTGATTTTTATTGAATTTATTTTAATGAAATGCCTTTGAAGTAGAAATCTATCTAAAGATAGTTTTCAATTTAATATACATTTATAATTTAGTTTATTCAGCATGAAATGGAGCTTAGTTATGTAGCATGAGGCTGTATATTCTGCAATATTTACTCCTTGGGAAACTCATTCAATTAATCCAAGCTCTGCAAGCTGAGATAACATGCATTGATGCATTCACACAATTTCACAGTAACCTTGAGATAAAACAAAGTTCAGGAATATTCCTTTATCCCATTATTTTGCAAATCTATGCATACTACAAACTATATGATTGAATCGGTTCGGATATCGCTGTATTACTAACCTGACAGCTTATTATTCTAGATAGGAAACCTTCATTTTGTTAGCAAATATTAAAGATTCTAACTAAGAATGAGTTCTTACGTTTAAAGAGTACCTGTCATTTCAGATCCATCATGGCAGCGCCTGTTAGCGGGCATCCACTCACTTGCTGCTGCCACATCCCTCACCTTGTTGTGTCTCTGCTGCATCACTAGCTGTCCCATTAAAGTCATTGGGACTGTCGGTGAGTCAACAGCAGGTCAGAGGAGGCGCTGCGGAACAGAGATGACAGTTGCCCTTTAAAAAATTATGATTTAAATCAAGCCTTTTTACTAGGGATTTAAATCATGATTTAAATAGACTTGATTTAAATCAAATCCACCCTGCAACCACTGAAAGGTTTTTATTGGTTCCTGTGTCACCACTGGAGGTATTTTTCTGCACATCCTTTGTCAGAGCAGAAACTGATTGGAGATCTCCCAAACAAGGGCACAATATCAAAGACACTTTCTTCTTCAGAATAAAATCTAGAACCTTAAAGTGGATGTAAACCCTCCATATACCCAGTGACGTGAACAGCCTCAGATGATACACCAAGATGACACAAACCTCCCTATACAAGTGCATATCTTCGGCCTTCACTTTGATCTACTGTTTAGAAAGTGCACATTGTTAGATTTCACTTCCTCGTTCCTATCTAGGAGGAGTTGATTGCTAGACGCTCTGAGACAATGTGAGACTATAAGAAAGCTGATTGGAGGAAAGGCACACACCCCCTCACCACACATAAAAAGGTTGCCTGTGTTTTGTTTAGCAGTGTGCTAATCTATTTTTAGCAAACTCCTTCCACTCCAAGTTCTCAGTCCTGTCTCCCATAACAAGTGAGAACAGCTAAGGGACATAGCTATTTAAAGAGAGATAAGAAAGCACTACAGACAGATGTGTCCAACTCAAATTTCATGAATTGGGTTTCCATCCACTTTAATCTACTTTTTATTGACATTTCTACATACACCTTCCACACCAACAGGTACACAAAGCAATTAAAAGCAAAGAGTAGCACTCTAACAAAAAAAAAAAAAAAAACCGAATAAAGCTTTAGTTACACTTTAAGAATGTACTGCTTATGCTTCAGACGTTGAAAGGACTGCTCTAATGGTCGGTATATGGCAGTTAGCTTTTTAGCAGGCTCAAACGCCCCTTGACCACAACCAAGGAGAGTCAGTAAGCCTTCACAGGCCAAAGAATCCTTAGTGACCAATCAAATATTCTCATTGTTTACCAAAGTCTGAATTTCTGCGATTAGATTTCAGTCTTTGGATATTTTATTTCATAGCTCTATTCAAAGAAAAAAAAAAAGTTTAGCTGCAGTTTTACTTTGAAGCTGAAGTTTAATCTGCTTATATTTTGCTTTCCCCATTTCATCCTAGGGCATCGGTACCGATAACTGACTCTGCCCATTCATAACTTAGGCATAGTAAACAGTGCTTACTATGCTTTAGTTTGTGAATCAACAGGAAGCTCTGTACAGAGCTATTCCTGTCCATTAGAGTTGAGCAAACCCGAACTGTAAAGTTCGGGTTCTTACCGGACTTTAGGGTGTCCCTGTCCCGAACCCAGACATTTGAGAAAAAGTCCAGGTTCGGGGTTTGGGTATTTTTTCGCGCCTTTTTGGGCAGCCAATCAACAAGCGTTTCACTTGTTTGCCCTTAGAAGCCATCACAGCCATGCATACTAAATGGCATGGCTGTGATTGGCCAGTGCATCATGTGACCCAGCCTCTATATAAGCTGGAGTCACGTAGTGCTGCATCTCACATCTCATACTATTGTAGGAAAAGGGTGCTGCTGCTGCGAGGGACAGATTAGCTTTAGAAAATCTGTTAAAAACAGCGATTTATTGGTGGGTGGGTGCTAGAGTACATTTTGTTTGCTAAGCAAAGTGCCTCATATAAAACCTAAGCAATTTTTCTGTTTGTTAGGTGGGCGTTTGCACTTGCAACTGCTTGTGTGTCAGGGACACTACTTTAATAGTGTTTTGTTAGTTCAGTTGGCAACATTTTGGCATATTTAAATACTGCCTTTACATTGCAGTTAGACAAATTTAAATTTTTTTTTTTTGTGCCTAATAGTACATTTGCGGCGAGCGGGGCATTTCTTGTACAAAAATAAAAAGTGCGTCCACATTGCTGGTTTAAAATATAATCTTTGAAATACTACAATTGCGGCCAGCGGTGCATTTCTTGCACAAAAAAAAAGTGCGTCTACATTGCTGGTTTAAAAAAAAAATATTTGAAATGCTACAATTGCGGCCAGCGGTGCATTTCTTGCACAAAAAAAAAAAAGTGCGTCTACATTGCTGGTTTAAAAAAAAAACAAAAAAAAATTTGGAAATATTACATTTGCAGCCAGCGGTGCATTTCTTTCACAAAAATAAAAAGTGTGTCCACATTGCTGGTTTAAAAAAAAAATATTTGAAATACTACAATTGCGGCCAGCGGTGCATTTCTTCCACGAAAAAAAAAGTGCGTCTACATTGCTGGTTTAAAAAAATAATAATAAATAGTGCTACATAGTACATTTGCACCTTGCTGTGCATTCCTTGCACAAAATTAAAAAGTGCGTCTACATTGCTGGTTTAAAAAAAAAAGAATAAATAGTGCTACATCGTACATTTGCACCTTGCTGTGCATTTCTTGCACAAAATTAAAAAGTGCGTCTACATTGCCGGTTTAGAAAATAATATAAATTTGTGCTAAATAGTACATTTGCGTCCGGAATGAGGAGAGCGTCAAATAAGGGACGTGGTAGTGGTGCTGCTGGTGTTGGTGAAGCTCCTGTTGCAAGGAGAGTACGTGGTCGATCTGTGCCAGCTACATGCACAAGTGAAACACCTTCCTCAGGTGGGAGTAGCCAACAGATCCTTCAAAGTTATATGGTGGGCCCGAATGCCGCTCAACGAATGGTGAGGTCAGAAGTACAGGCGATAGTAGATTGGGTGGCTGACAATGCCTCCAGTTCCTTCACATTGTGTCCCACCCGGTTCCTTGCTGAAAGCTCAGAGTTGGCACCTGAACCCCATGGCCATCTGTCTTTCACCTCAGCCCCTTGTAAATCAGCCAAGCAGTCTGAGCCCCAAGTCATGCTGCAGTCTCTTATGCTTTTTGATGACTCTGCTGGTGTGTTTTCCGTGGGCCATCCACATAGGCCTGCCCCAGAAGTGTAAGACATTGAGTGCACCGATGCCCAACCACTTCTGTTGCAGGATGAGGACATGGAAACAGCACCGCAGCACATCTCTAATGATGACGAAACGCAGGTGCCAACTGCTGCAGCTTTCTACAGTGTGCAGACTAACACGGAGGGCAATGGTGAAGAGTGGGTGGAAGATGATGTGGAGGATGATGAGGTCCTAGACCCCACATGGAATGAAGGTCATGCGAGTGACGTGTGCAGTTTGGAAGAGGTGGTGGTCGCACAGAGGCACCAGCCCAGCTGGAAGCAGGTTGCAAAAGTGGAGCGACCGTCCCCTAGACAGTGCGCCTGCTACTACCCACCGCACCCAGGGACCTAGCACACCAAAGGCAGCTCAAAGGAGTTCCCTGGCCTGGCAGTTCTTCAGACAGTTCTGCTGACGACAAGACACGAGTGGTTTGCACGCTGTGCAATCAGAGCCTGAAGCGAGGCATAAATGTTCTAAACCTGAGCACAATCTGCATGACCAGGCATCTACATGCAATGCACAAGCTGCAGTGGAATAAGCACCTCAAAATCCAAGAAAGGTCTCAGGCTCCTCCTGCTTCTTCTTCTGCCTCGGCCTCTTCCTCCGCCTCTACAGTGCCAGTGTCACCTGCCATCCAGCAAGCAATGTGACAGCAATGCCACCATGTCCGCCACCATCCCCAAGCATTTCCACACGGTCCCATGGACGCTTACAGCTGTCCATCTCCCAAACACTGGAGAGAAAGAGGAAGTACCCCCCCCCCCCTACCCACTCGCGATCCCTGGCCCTGGATGCCAGCATTTCAAAATTCCTGGCCTTTGAAATGCTGTCATTCTGTCTGGTGGACACGGACAGTTTTAAAAACCTGATGGCGGTGGCTGTCCCACGGTACGTGGTTCCAGCCGCCACTACTTTTCCAGGCGAGCCATCCCTTCCCTGCACAAACAAGTCCAGGACGAGATAACGTGTGCACTGCACAACGCCATCTGTGGCAAGGTCCACATAACCACTCATACGTGGACCAGTAAGCATGGGCAGGGACGCTATATCTCGCTAACTGCACACTGGGCAAATGTAGTGGCGGGTGGGCCTGAGGCGGATAGCAGTTTGGCGCATGTCCTTCCGCCACCGAGGATTGCAGGGTATTTCTCTTTGCCTCCTGTTGCCTCCTCCTACGCTTCCTCCTCCTCTACCACCTCCTCATCCGGTCAGCGTAAAACCTTCACCACCAACTTCAGCACATCCAGGGGGAAACGACAGCAGGCTGTTTTAAAACGGATATGTTTGGGGGATAAACTCCACACTGCGCAGGAGCTGTGGACGGGCATTGAACAACAGACCGATGAATGGTTGTTGCCACTGAGCCTCAAGCCCGGCCTGTTGGTATGCGATAATGGGTGAAATCTCGTAGCAGCTCTGGGCCTAGCCGGTTTGAAGCACATCCCTTGCCTGGCACATGTGCGGAATTTGGTGGTGCAGAAATTTCTAAAAAACTACCCGGATATGTCAGAGCTGCTGCACAAAGTGCAGGCCGTCTATGCGCGTTTTCGGCGTTCTCACCCTGCTGCTGCTCGCGTGTCTGCACTGCAGCGGAACTTCGGCCTTCCCGCTCATCGCCTCCTATGCGATGTGCCCACAAGGTGGAACTCCACCTTGCACATGCTGGAGAGACTGTGCGAGCAGCAGCAGGCAATAGTGGAGTTTCAGCTGCAGCACGCACGGGTCAGTCTCTGCGCGGAACAGCACCACTTCACCACCACTGAGTGGGCCTCCATGCGAGACCTGTGTACCATATTGCGGTGTTTCGACTACTCCACCAACATGGCCAGTGCCAATGACGTTACTATCCCACTTCTACGTCTCCTTGAAAAAACACTTTGGGCGATGATGGAAGAGGATGTGGCACAGGAGGAGGAGGAAGGGGGTCATTTCCACGGTTATCAGGCCAGTCATTCACAACTGGAGGGTGGGTTCCTGCACCAGTATAGGCCAGGTAAAAAATTTTCAAGCCAGGGCACAGTTCTGGAGGACGAGGAGGATGAGGAGGAGGAGGAGGAACCGTGTTCACAGCACGGTGGCACCCAACGCAGCTTGTGGGCATCACTGGAGCGTGGCTGGGGGGATACAGTGGACACAGATGATACACCTCCCACAGTGGACAGCTTGTTTTTGCCTCTGGGCAGCCTGGCACACATGAGCGACTACATGCTGCAGTGCCTGCGCAACGACAGCAGAGTTGCCCACATTGTAACTTGTGCTGATTACTGGGTGGCCACCCTGCTGGATCCCCGTTACAAGGTCAATGTGCCATCCTTAATTCCCTCACTGGAGCGTGATCAGAAGATGTGCGACTACAAGCACACGCTGGTAGACGCGCTGCTGAGGGCATTCCCAAATGACACCGGGGGCTCAGTGGAAGCACAGGGTGAAGGCAGGAGGAGGAGGAAGAGGTCGCCAACACAGCTGTGGCACTGCCAGCACCTCAGAAGGCAGGGTTAGCATGGCCGAAATGTGGAAAAGCTTTGTCAGCAGCATGCCACAACAAACAGCACCACCAGCTGATAGGCAATGTCTTAGCAGGAGGCAGCATTTCAGCAACATGGTGGAACAGTATGTGCCGCACACGCCTACATGTATACTGACTGATGGGTCTGCCCCATTCAACTTCTGGGTCTCCAAATTGGGCACATGGCCTGAGCTTGCCCTTCATTCCTTGGAGGTGCTGGCCTGCCCTGCAGCCAGTGTATTGTCTGAACGTGTGTTTAGCATGGCAGGGGGCGTTCTCACAGACAAGCACAGCCGCCTGTCCACAGCCACCGTGGACAAGCTAACGTTTATTAAAATGAGCCAGGCATGGATCCCACAAGACTTGTCTGTACCTTGTGCAGAACAGACATTTATATCGGCCTCACATAGCCATTGGTATACTTAAGTGAACTTATTCTTTTTTTTTTATAGAACATACGTTTTATTTATTGGAATTTGTAACAGGAGAAACATGAAAAATAAACCATGGTACATTTTATATGGAAAAAGTGAGCCCGTGCTAGAACATCTCTGGGTTTGTCTGCAGATAGTGATCTTTTTTATTTTTTTTTTATTTTTTTTTTTTTAATATGTCTCAATATTTTGGGGGCTACCCCAACTAGAAAAAAAAAAACAAAAACAAAAAACAGTGTAAACCACAAAGGTGCACCGCTCAGAACCCAGAACACAAAAGATTCAGTTCATTATAAAAGTATGCACACCTGTGTCAGGTGCTCAGGTTCAGGATGTTCCTCCTCATCCGATAGTCCAAATTAGATACAGCAAAAAGAACCGGCACACTGAAGTACGATATCCAATAAATTTATTCCATGCCCATAAAAATACAGCACACGCAGACGCGCTTCGGCTTGTAGCCTTGTTCACAGCATGTTTACAAATGGCATATAACACACATATATACAAAACGAAAGGGAAAATGGGGAGGAGTCTCCCATCAATGCAAAGAAAGGATAGGTTAATTGAAATTGGGGGTGCAATGTCAAAGCAGGTGAAATCCTTTAATACAAATTCCCAAAGATCAAAATGGCCATACATAGAAGCAAAGAAGAAGAAAAAAAAAAGGGGGCGTAAGAAAAAAGGGGCGTAAAAAAAAAAAAAAAAAAAAAATTGAATTGTCTCTACTTTCCAAAGGGCTTTCCTTCTCTCCCATGTCCCACTTTGATATCTTTAACACTCTTTTGGATGTGAATCGTTTTGTTCGTAACATTACTCTTAAAAAACATTTTTCTGCATCTGAGCAGGACGATTCACATTCTATGACCCCTTTGATGGAGATGCAGGGTGGGGACACCTTTGACTTCCGGGACCTTGTTGCAAGGTCCACATTAGAAAGTCTACAGTCAGAAACAACGGGTGGTCTGCACGGTATCTCTACCTGTGATATTAATTTAGGTGATCGTTATTTTTACCCAGTTCACACTAGAAGTGCAGCTATTGAAATGTATCAAACATTAGTTGAACGTGATTTAACCATATTGAAAGATAAGGTGGACTCACATCCACATTTCCCCTGATAAGCTGATAAGGGGGGGCTGACGTTGTTTTGGATTCAGAGCAATATAGAGCTGAGGCTCTACGACAACTCAGCGATACCTCCACATATCGTGTTTTACCTCATAATCCCACCTCTGAGTTAAGAGGCCAGCTCTCCTCCCTTATAGACACTGGTCTGGATATGGGGGTCCTTTCTTCTAAAATGGCTGAATACCTTTTGGTGGATAAACCTGTTGTCCCGGTCTTTCATCATTTACCCAAAATACACAAAACTCCCATTTTGGGGCGACCTATTGTTGCCGGTATGGGTTCTTTACTTGAAAGACTGGGACATTGGGTGGATCAACACCTACAGCCACTTGTTGTTAGGTTACGGGGGTACATTAAAGATACTAGTACTGTCTTACATAATATCCAACATGTAAAGTGGATGGAGGACCATAGTTGGATTACCATGGATGTTCAGTCTTTGTATTCCTGCATTCCCCATGACTTGGCATTGGAGGCACTTAGGTTTCACTTGGTAAATTACAGTAATTACAGTATGGAACTGAGAGAATTTCTTATTCTCAGCATGGAATTTTTACTCAAACATAATTTTTTTATGTTTGATAACGTTTATTATTTACAATGCACTGGTGCCTCGATGGGAGCTAGGTTCTCTCCCTCCCTAGCCAATCTTTACATGGGCTGGTGGGAGGAGAGAACCTTGTTCTCACCTGACAATCCCTACATTAATAGGATCGTTTGGTTGTTCTATAGACGACCTGCTGCTGATATGGAAGGGTCCACAGTCTGATATTGTTGAATTTGCCAATTTTGTTAATGACAACTCTCTTAACCTCATTTTCAGTTATGAGACCCACGAATGTAATATAAATTTTTTGGACATCACATTGTTGGGGGATACTCATTCCAACACGGTCTCCACCCGCAAGTATCGTAAGACTTGTGCGGGCAATTTCCTCCTATTGGCCAGCAGTTGCCATCCTTTCCACACGATCAAATCGGTACCTGTGGGGGAATTTGTCAGGACTAGACGCAATTGCTCCAGCTCAGAGTTCTTTCAACAAGAAGCTGGAGTGGTTGCTTCTAGATTAAGTGCACGAGGCTATAGTGATAAATATATTGAGAGGGCTAATAATATAGCCATTAAGAAAGATAGGAACACCCTTATTGACAATCCCTGTAAAAACAGGACTAAAATAGAGACCAAAGACAGTTCTATTACTTTTGTTACCACATATTCCTATGAGTACAATAAGGTTATTAACAGCATCCGTAAGCATCTTCCCGTTCTATCAACTGACAGGGATCTTGATGTTATTGAGAGGCTGCAGGTTTTCCAGTAGACGTGCCGCCACTCTGGGTCGTCTTCTCTCCCCCAGCCTTTTTTCATCCATTTCTTTTAACAAGACTTGGTTACACACGACAGGTTCTTATGCCTGTGGCTTAAACACTTGCAGGTTTTGCCACAGGCATCTTAAGAAATCTAGTTTGGTCTACTCCTGTTCTACAAATAGAGCATTCCATATACGGGATATTAATTGTGGCTCACAACAGGTTGTTTATGCCATAGAATGCACTATCTGTAGGTTACAATATGTTGGATGCACTACAAGACCCTTGAGGACACGCATTAGTCAACATTATCATGGCTCTTCACATGAGTCTGATAAGGGTCTTTCTAATGTGTCCAAACATTTTAAATATGTTCATTTGGGGAATCTGTCTTCCTTTGTTTTTTATGGGCTGGAGAGGATTAAGAGACCACCTCGTGGTGGGGACACACTTCACAAATTGTTGGAACGTGAGGTATGGTGGATATATAACCTCTGCACCAGGATTCCCCAAGGCATGAACCTTCGATATGATGTTGATCTTTTCCTTCGCTAACCGGCAACATCAGTGCATTTTCTTGTGCCATCCAATTTTTTTTTTTTTCTTCTTTGCTTCTATGTATGGCCATTTTGATCTTTGGGAATTTGTATTAAAGGATTTCACCTGCTTTGACATTCCACCCCCAATTTCAATTAACCTATCCTCTCTTTGCATTTGGTGGGAGACTCTTTTTGTATATATGTGTGTTATATGCTATTTGCAAACATCGCTAACCAGAAACATCAGTGTATTTTCTTGTGCCATCCAATTTTTTTTTTTCTTCTTTGCTTCTATGTAGGCCATTTTGTGGCTATGCATTTCCCATCTTTGGGAATTTGTATTAAAGGATTTCACCTGCTTTGACATTCCACCCCCAATTTCAATTAACCTATCCTTTCTTTGCATTGGTGGAAGACTCCTCCCCATTTTCCCTTTCTTTTTGTATATATGTGTGTTATATGCCATTTGTAAACATGCTGTGAACAAGGCTACAAGCCGAAACACATCTGCGTGTGCTGTATTTTTATGGGCATGGAATCAATTTATTGGATATCGTACTTCAGTGTGCCGGTTCTTTTTGCTGTATCTAAACAAAAAACAGTGTTGGCTACCTCCTCCTCCTCCACCGCCACTTCCACCTACACTGTCACAGCTTCCTCAACCTCCTACTCCACATCCACATCCTCCTCCATTTTTTTTTTTTATGTGATTTTAAGTCATTTCCCTATCCACATTTGTTTGCAGGGCACTTGTCCTACTCTTACCCTCATTTTGCTTCCTTTTGCAGCCCTCTAGACTTTTCCAAGACTTTTTTTAGAGCCAATTTAGTGCCCAAAAGTTCGGGTCACCATTGACTTCAATGGGGTTCGGGGTCAAGTTCGGGGCCGAACTCAAACTTTTTCGCAAAGTTCGGCTGAACGCGCCGAACCCGAACATCCAGGTGTCCGCTCAACTCTACTGTCCATTAATTCTCTGCAGCCGTTGTGTCTGAAAGGTGAATCATCAGAGGACTGTTTAGTACCCTGATATTTCACCAAAGCCCCCCAAACTAGTCTAATAAAAAAAATTGTAAAAAATAGCAAAAAAATTAAAATGGTAAAAATAATAAAAAAATAAAACAAAACAAAAACTACTGACACCAGTGGCGGAACTTTCAGGGTCGCAAAGGTTGCACTTGCGACTGGGCCCTGGCATTAGCCACTGGGCTCGGGGGGGAGGGGGGGAAGGGCCCTGGCTGGGTCAGGGGGGCCCTTCATGGTTTCTTGCACTGGGGCCCTGAAGCTTCCATTTACGCCTCTGGATTTGCATGTTCTGCTTTGGTAAGGAACTTCTTTTTAGCAGTACACAAATATGAACACAACCTTCTCTGCTGCTGCCGCTCCTCATCTGTAATCCGGAAAGAGAAATGCCTCTTGCTTTTTGTCTTAAGCAGCTGCCGCCTACTGTTGTCCGATGTCTGAGGCACTTTAAACTCATCTTGATCTGTAGGAAAAAGGTAAAACATGAGACAATTTTACATTTACATAATGATTGTTAGTGTGTTAACAAACTTACCTTGGGCATTGGTATGTATTCTAATAAAATACAATAAGCAGTGAGGCACCGAAGTAGATCACTTTGTCAGCAGCGGCTGACCCATGATCAGGAGGCCAAGCGTCTTGACTATTTGAGTCACACACATTTTTTCTTGAATATAGTGTGGCTTTGTTCATTCTCTAAACATGTTCTGATATGCCACATATTTTTGTTGAAGGGCTGGTTCATACTGCTGCGATGCGGTAACCCTGCAAATCCATTGAGGGTTCCCATATCGCATGTCTCCCGGCGGCAGTTTACACTGCCATATGCGAACTGCTGGGAGTGTCGATACAAAGCTAATGACCTCCCCAAATCAGTTTGCATATCACACTGCGAACTGCAAACTTGCAAAGCAACCGGATCGCATGGGTGTGAACACCCATGTGATCAGATTGTGCTGCGAACCAAAAAAAGGGTCCTGTGCGAGTTTGGACTGAATGAGATTTCACCCATTGCATTGCATAAAGATCGCATGTGATTCACACTGCAGTGCGGTGCGAATCACATCCAATCTCGCAGCAAGCACCAGTGTGCACCGGCCCTTAAGATAACACATTTAAAAAGAAAATACAGAAAAAGGAAATGTCCATACTAACCTGCTAATTTATTACGTAGATACACCAAGCGGACTTTCTCTGTTCCAAAAACACAGAGAGATCCCTCCTGATTTAAGGGTCGAACCTATTGGTATAGTGAATATATATGTAATATAATGTATATAGAACAAATGATAAAAACAAGGAATCCCATTTAATCTAGACTAAACTGATCATTTGCTAGATTAGAGTTGTACGTTTCCTGTAGACTCATTGATAAAACTGTGCTTTTAAATCCTGATACAACTGTATATAATTTTTCTTTTACAATAATTTATTACATTTTTCTAGTAGTATTTTATAAATACCTATACCAGATGTGTATAAAATGCTGTCTCCAACATGTCATGCAAGGATTACAGTGAAGTTAAAACAGCAAGTTTACGGGTGTAGCATGGAAGTCATATAATAAGAATATAGAATCACGGACCATTGAACATGGGCATATCCGAGTTACCCTATTAAAGTGATTGTAAAGTCTCGGTTTAAAAAAATAAAAATAAACATCTTATACTTACCTCCTCTATGCAGTTGGTTTTGCACAGAGCAGCCCAGATCGTCCTCTTCTCGGGTCCCTCTTTGCTGCTCCTGGCCCCTCCCTCCTATTGAGGGCCCCTATAGCCAGCAGCTTTCTATAGGGGTGCCCGAGCTGAGTCCGAGCTCCGTTTATCCATTCAGACACGGAGTCCCGACTCGGCCCCACCCCCCCCTCTCCCGATTGGCTTACTGACTTTGATTGACACCCACAGAAGCCAATGGCGCCCCTGCTGTGTCTCAGCCAATCAGGAGGCGTGCCCCGGATGGCTTCGACATTCGTGGACATCACTGGAGAGAGATGGGGCTCAAGCAAGTATGAGGCCTCATGCACACTGGACGTTATAATAACGTTATTAAAAACGCAAGTAGCTTAGCAGTGAGTTTTTCAAAGTTTTTGCAAAAATGTTTTTCAGCGGTTTTTAGCAGGTTTTTTTTTCCCAATGGGATCAAAACCTTAAAAAATGCTGGTGAGCTGCGTTTATCAGCGTTTGACGTTCAAGCGTTTTTACAGCTGAAAAACTCCTCTCAGAACTCACTAGTCTTGGGTTTTTTTACAGCCAAAAAATGCCCCAGCCAAAAACAGTATGTGTGCATGAACACAGCATTACATGCTGGAAAGTTTATTGACTGTAGAAAAAAACGTCCAAAAACATCCAGTGTGCATGCAGTCTTGGGCCTCATGCACACAGGATGTTTAAAAAAAGAACCTTATAAAAAAGACAGCATTTTTTTGCGTTTTTTGTTTTTCTTTACAGTGGGTTGAAAAACGTTAAAAACCGCTGTTTTTTCCCAATGGGTTCAAAAATGTTAACCGCTGGTGAGCCGTGTTTTTGAGCGTTTATCTATGTTTTTGGGCATTTTTACAGCTGAAAAACTCCTCTCAGAACCCACTAGTCTTGGGTTTTTTTACAGCCAAAAAATGCCCCAGTCAAAAACTGTTGATAACAGCCTATGTGTGCATGAACACATAGGATAACATGCTGGAGAGTTTGACTGTAGAAAAAAAGCGTCTGAAGGCAAAAACAGCTGCTGTAAAAAGGTCCAAAAAATGTCCTGTGTGAATGAGGCCTAAGGGGGTGCTGGGGAGGCTGCTACACACAAAAGGTTTTTGTCTTAATGCATTAAGATAAAAAAACTTTCTGCCTTTACAGTCCCTTTAAGGGCTCATGCACACAGGACATTTTAAAAATGCCAGCGCTATAGCAGTGCTAAAAATGTCAGTTTTTTTTTAGTGATTTTACATTAGCGTTATTGCATGTTTCCCCGCTTTTTTTGGTGTTCATGTTTTTGGGCGTTTCTTCATTAACCACTTAAGGACCGGAAGGATTTCCAGCTTTAGGACCGGAGCCCTTTTTGCGATTCGGCGCTGCGTCGGTTTAACTGACAATTGCGCGGTCGTGCAGCGTTGCACCCAAACAAAATTTGCGTCCTTTTTTCCCCACAAATAGAGCTTTCTTTTGGTGGTATTTGATCGCCTCTTCATCATTTCTGATCGCCGCTATAAACAAAAGAAGAGCTACCATTTTGCAAAAAAAAACCAAATTTCTTACTTTTTGCTAAAATTCAAATCCAAAAAAAATATAAAAAAACATTTTTTTTCACCGTTTTTGGCCGATTTATATATTTTCTCATATTTGTGATTAAAAAAATCACAATCGGCCTTTATTGATTGGTTTGCGTAAAAGTGGCCGCGTTTACGGATGGTGAGAATTAATTTCTGGGGTTTTTATTTTTTTTAAATTTTTTACTAGTAATGGCGGCGACCTGCGATTTTTAGCAGTACTGCGATATTGCAGCAGACATGTCGGACATTTTTGACACTTTTTTGGGACCAATGACATTTATTCAGCGATCAGAAATTTAAATGCCCACTGATTACTGTATAAATGTCATTGGCAGTGAAGGGGTTAACCTGCAGGGGGAGATCTAGGGGTTAACTGTGTTCCCTGGGTGTGTTCTTACTGTGGGGGGGTTGGACTAACATGGGCATGAGAGATCTAACTGATACCAGTGACAGGGATCAGTAGATCACTCATGCCCCCACTAATAGAGCGGGGTACCGCCGTGTTTACATCGGCGGTTCCCCATTCTTTCCCTCTGGCCGCACATCGCGGCTCGCCGGCGGACATCGGTCCGCCCGAGCCGCGGGCACACTCCTCAGGAGTGCGGCGCGCGCCCCCTAGCGGCTGTTTGCAGATGGCAGTATTTTTACGGCGATTCGCACTCAGCATCCCGACTGCCGCCGTGAAAACACGGCACGTGGTCGGGAAGTGGTTAATAGGTCTATAGATATAAAATCCATGCCTGACCATAATGGGCAAACATTCTCTTATATGCATTGGAACCAAATTAAAAGATACAAAAAAATGTCACCTCTTGCTGCCTTGATGCAGCATCCTCTGTGATCCATTAAAGGCTCATTTCTTTCTGTATCATATTTGATAACCTCAAAAGGCTGAAGAAGCTGAAAGATTACAAATGCAAAGACACTACTGACAATCAAAAGTATTTAGGTGGAATTTTGCAAATTTGCATTCTCTTTTAAGCTACTTGAAAGATGTCAGTTGTTCTACACTATATTACAAAAAGTACTGGGACACCTGCCTTTACATGCGCATGAACTTTAATGGCATCCCAGTCTTAGTCCCTAGGGTTCAATATTGAGTTGGCACACCCTTTGCAGCTATGACAGCTTCAACTCTTTTGGGAAGGCTGTCCACAAGGTTAGGCACTGATGTGGATGAGAAGGCCTGGCTCGCAGTCTCCGCTTTAATTCATCCCAGAGGTGGTCTATCGGGTTGAGATGCAGGCCAGTCAAGTTCCTCCATGCCAAACTCGCTCATCTATGTCTTTATGGACCTTGCTTTATGCGCTGGTCCAAATCATTTGGTGGAAGGGGGATTACGATGTGGAGTTGTTTTTCAGAGGTTGGGCTTGGCCCCTTAGCTCAAGTGAAGGGAACTCTTAAGGCGTCAGCATACCAAGACATTTTGGACAATTTCATGCTCCCAACTTTGTGGGAACAGTTTGGGGATGGCCACTTCCCGTTGCAACATGACTGCGCACCAGTGTACAAAGCAAGGTCCATAAAGACATGGATGAGCGAGTTTAGGGTGGAGGAACTTGACCGGCCTGCACAGAGTCCTGACCTCAACCTGATAGAACATCTTTGGGATGATTTAGAGCGAAGACTGTGAGCTAGGCCTTCTTGTCCAACATCAGTGCCTGACCCCACAAATGCGCTTCTGGAAGAATGGTTAAACATTCCCATAGACACACTACTAAACCTTGTGGACAGCCTTCCAAGTATTGAAGCTGTTATAGGTGCAAAGGGTGGGCCAACTCAATATTGAACTCTACGGACTAAGACTGGGGTGCCATTAAAGTTCATGTGCATAATAGGGCAGACCTCCCAATACTTTTGGTAATAAAGTGTATCTGCAAATGGCTGTCAATAGATAGCTTTAATCTACTTGTAGACATGAGCTGACAGCTGCTAGAATGCAGCATCTCCTGTTTATGGGGTTAGATGCCCATTTACTGTTTAATGATGGGAGGAAGGGGATATACAGTAAAGATAACATCAGATACTTATAAACAGCTGTGGGTGTTGTATTCAATCTAAGGTATTTATTATTACATAACTTATTTTTCTGGTACAATGATTTTTATTGTAATAAGCAAAGCAACATGACCACTGATCACGCAGGGGGTACATCTATAGATCATAGCATCTTTGGGGCGATTTGGGAGTGCTGCATACACAAACCGCACCTGCCCATTGGAATGAATGGGTAGTACTTCCGAAGTGCCTGAAAATCTATTTGGAAGCGCAGCACCACAGGCATTTTTAACTCCTTCTTAACCCCTTCTTGGGGGTTAAATGCGCCCCGCTAACGACGGGAAAGCGTCGCTTAAACAGCAGTAAAGCACTGCTAAAACAAGGGTGGCTTCACCGCTAATGTGCCCGCAGCCCCAGTGTGAAAGAGGTCTTAATTGAACAAGCTAAAGTTAGAACTAATTGTATTCAGCCCCCTTTGAACTTTGTGACCTTTTGCCCCATTTCAGGCTTCAAACATAAAGATATAAAACTGTAATTTTTTGTGAAGAATCAACAAGTGGGACACAATCATGAAGTGGAACAAAATTTATTGGATATTTCAAACTTTTTAATATAGAAATACAAACTTCGGACTTTACCCCGTTTTCCAGTGTTTCAAGTTTCCCCCGACTTATGTTAATCAAGATTGAAATCGAACAAGTTAATTCTGGAGAAAGTGTGACCCCGACGCCCGTGTAATCGCCACTTCGGTGGGAACAAAATCGTCACGAAATGACGACAAATTCGCTGCGAAAGGGCAGCAATCGCCCCGCGTAAATTGGGGGTTCTTCCCCAATTCTTCCTCAATTTTTACGGACACCACGACGCGAAGGTTTATCTAAAAGTCCGTGAAGCCTTCATGATGGGTAAGTAAGGTTACCCGTCCACGCCAAACAC
>BLSH010218194.1:89637-110980 GCA_018402905.1 Glandirana rugosa
AAGTATACTACTTCTGACGATAGTTCTTCGACCGACCACCATATCTCCTATAGATCTTAGGTTTAGAAAGGGGTCAGGTCGACTGTGATACGCTTGCGGGAAGCCCCACGGGTGGCGTATCGCGGGCAAGGTACGCCCGCCGGTCACCGATTTTGGGTGATCTCGGGTCACTGATCCATGCGGACAGGTTCCCGGACCGGTCGTCGTACGGAGGAGATCCTCTACCATTCAGACGAGGCCACCGATGGCGACGCGGGCAGCTCCTAACCACTCACCTGGGGAGACGGCGGAATCCCGCACCTCTCACCCGTAGACCCGTCGAAAAGGCTTAACCTCACAAGGGTATTACCCCCCACCGGTCGGCTTACCACCAAAAGCTGCCCAGATGCCCACTCTCCACGCCCTAAGGCGGCAGAGGGGTCCACTCACCAATCCTCGACGGGCGCAGCGGTAGCCACCGGAGCAGACTTACCATCTCCTAGAGGAGGCATGCTGCTGGCCAGGCCCTTGGACAGGCGTACCTAGTCACTGGGCTCTAGTGGGTTTTAGCCACTGGCCGCCCGCATGGAACGGGCGCTATGCGGTGGGCACCCCGAAGGGCGTTCGCATAGTGTCAGCTGGACTGGGGAAAGATTTGGATTCTAGATATCCTCTATACCACCAGCCAGCTTCTTGATAGCAGTCTTCATCATATGAATCTTCAGGAGACCGCAGATCCCAAAGGGAACCAGGTCTACTCCTTGCGCTAGGCAAAAGAAAACTGATGTGCTATGCAGAGCAGGGGGATTATATGCTGAGGTGAGGACGGCCCCCTGGGAGGGGCCAACCTACGCTTTTGTTTGTTTTTGCCTAGTCTACTCCTAGTAGGATGAGCATAACCCCATGTGTCATAAGAAGGCTGTGTCTGTCAGTGAACGGAAGAGAAAAAAGTTTTTTTTCAAAATTTTCGCTACTTTTTCGCTTATATTGAAAAAAATAAAAAACCCAGCAGTGATTATATACCACCAAAAGAAAGCTCTATTTGTGAGAAAAAAATGATAAAAATTTTGTTTGGGTACAGTGTAGCATGACTGAGTAATTGTCATTTAAAGTGTGAGAGCGCTGAAAGCTGAAAATTGGTCTGGTAAGGAAGGGGGTGTAAGTGTCCTGTATGGAAGTGGTTAACCCCTGGGTGGTTCAGTTGATATGCAGTTGGCTAAAGGATAGGTACTGCAGTTCAATGTTTCTAAATGTAAAATAATGCATCGCACGAAAAAAAATTGCTTGATAGAGTACAACATTTGGGGACAGTGTTGGCCAGCACTACAGAGGGAAATGATTTGGTGGTATTTATTTCAGATGACTGCAAAATGAGCAAACCGTGTGACCAGGCAGTGGGAAAAGCAAATACAATTTTAGACTGCATCACTATAGAAGGAAAGGAGGTTCTGATTCCCCTATATAGATCTTTAGTGAGACCTTATTTAAAATACTTAAAGGTCTGAGGGATAAAACCTAATAGGACAGACTTCAGGAACTTTTCACAGTCTGGAGGAAAGAAGGGAAAGAAGAGACATGACTAAAAGCTTTAAAAAGGAAAAGTAGGGCTAAAGCTCTTTTGGCCCTACTTCTCATATGGGTCATAAGAGTGCACTTAGTTCTGCACTTCTGTGACCCGTCTTCAGTCAACACTGGGCTAAATCTGTCACCGCCTCTGCTCATATAAGACCGAGAACTGAACGATCAGTGGTCTTTGATCACTCAGTTCTCAGTCTAGAAGCGTGGGGTACAGTTGTACCTAGGATTGGTTCTGCAGCAATCTAGGCGAGTATGATTGTTATTTTCAATTCCCACAATACTTTAAATAAATCAAGGGGGTGAATTTGGTCCAGGAGAATAGTATTTTCAATACAAAGTTAAGAGCATGAGGGCATAACCTCAAACTAGCAGGAGAAAATGTCAAAACGAATCTCTATTTTACTGAAAGAGTAGTTGATGCTTTTATTAGATTTCTAGCAGAGGTAGTGAGTCAATCAACAGTAAGTGGATTTGAACATGCTTGAGAAAAAACCTAGATCTATACTCAGACAAAAAAAAAAAAAATTGAAACATCGTCCAATTTGCTCCAGGGGAAAAAAAATTCTTCCAAATCCCTAGGAGGCACTGGGGCTTGGTCAGAGGTGACCAAGCCCCAGTGAGCGTCGGGTGAAATATGTCAGGGGTGTGTGGCTGGAGCGGCACTGGCTGAGGTCACATTCATCTACATACTAATGCACTGGGTTGGTGAGCCTCTTCTCTTCTCTATCTGCGACAAGCACGCCGGTTTTTATTTCAGAGTGCGATAGAAACTTGTGCAGCTTCTACACCCAATTAACCAAGAGACTGCGGCAGTCTTCGGTATAAAAACTGCTACAGGTCCCCACCATATTCCACAGATTACTCAGAACGCTCTCTCTGCTTGTGCAGTGATTATACTGCACAATCAGAGCCTGCACAGTATCTCATGTGAGTGGGGGGTGGGGACAGGTAGACAGATCAGAGCATGCAGCTCCAGCTGTACCGTTCTATGCTCTGCGTCTAGTATAGAACAGGGAGCAGAACAGTCCAAATTAACAAGTGGCATGCATCTCTTTTGTTAATCAGATTAATTATGTCACTATATGCCTGAGGAAGGGTGCCTGTATGGTCCTAAAACATTCCCTTTCTATGTGATCATACAACAAAAATGAACTTTGCGCCTGCGGTGGCCGATCAATAAGGGGCGCTTGGGCGCCGCCTCGCGGCTGCTGACAAGTAGAAAAAAAAAAAGTCAGCCCGACCCCCTACAGGAGGCGCTGGTATACTGACTACTCTTTTTTTCTCGGCTCCTTGCTGTCCGCTGACAGCAAATAGTGAGCCAATTGGTCAGTCATAAAAGACTATGTGTGTGGGATGAACAGGTGCACACACATAGTCTGATTGGCTGCCCTGAGCCAGTGACTGGCTGACATTGGATGTGGTGGGTGGGGCGCGATTACTCGCGCAGGCGCAGAACTCCCCCAGGTTTCAGTTCCGACTCCTGTGCAGCAGACTATCCACTCCAGCGTGCCCTCCGCAAGCCAAGCTCTGCACACTGCCAGCCTGCTAATAGTGTAAGGGCGGTACTTTGTCCTGACTTCGGGGGGGGGGGGGGGGGGTCTGTCAGTGCTGCAAGCCCATCTGGGGCTCTGTATACTGCTATATGGGGACTCTGTATACCAAAAAAGGGCAGGGTCTGGCACCCCCCATCCTAAAATTTCACCAGCCGCCACTGCTTTGCACTTTGAAACAAGCTTGTTGGTGTGCTGGCAACATACTTTATCTATATTGTGCATTGTGAACAGACTAGCGTGGTAGCAGCCATCCATTTAATCACAGGGTCAATTCCAGTATTGTGTGCAAAAAGGGATGCCTTTCGTTAATTAGGAGCAGGACCTGCTCCACAGCCTCAGATTAGAAGAGTGGTGCAGGAATAGATCCTATACCACTATTTGTTATTTCCCCCCAATGTCTTCAATTTACACTAACAGCTTGAGCATGCTCTGCATACAGTGTCAACCTTTTAGTGGGCATTAGTAACAAAATTAATATCCAGGCAAACAACTAAAGACATAATGATGAAATACATATATGAGAGAGATTTTATCTGTTAAAGAATTAGTATTTGTCTATCCCTGAAAATTAAACTGCTCTGCTACACATCCTAGCCATTTGTAGGACATCACTTACATAAAAAAAATGCCAAACTATGTTGGACGAATGTCTGTGTTGCTGCACATGAACAGCAATATGCTGTGCAGTGCTCTGGTTTCCTGCAGCTGGCTAGAACAAATCTGAGCGCTTTGTGAAGGACCAAAATAATTAAAAGGACAGTTCTCTCATATTGAATACTCCGGATGTATGTACATACTGATAAAGCTTACCTTCTTGAGATGAACAGTTTGGATCCACTCACTTTTTCGTACATCAAATATATCCACTGCATTTTCACTGAAAACGGTCAGGTGAGGAGACATGTATGCTGCAAGGAGAAGTAATCGGTTATATTCAGTCACTATCAGTGATCCTGACTTCACACTTACCAGTGAAGCATCCACAAGGAAATTTTATTTTTTGTTATTTTAAAGTGTATGTACAGTCGTATGCAAAAGTTTAGGAACCCCTGACAATTTCCATGATTGCCATTTATAAATATTTGGGTGTTTGGATCAGCAATTTCATTTTGATCTATCAAATAACTGAAGGACAAGGTAATATTTCAGTAGAGAAATGAGGTTTATTGGATTAACAGAAAATGCACAATATGCATCAAAACGAAATTAGACAAGTGCATACATTTGGGCACCCCAACAGAAAAATCACATCAATATTTAGTAGAGCCTCCTTTAGCAGAAATAACAGCCTCTAGACGCTTTCTATAGCCTCTAATGAGTGTCTGGATTCTGGATGAATGTACTTTGGACCATTCCTCCTTATAAAACATCTCCAGTTCAGTTAGGTTTGATGGTTGTTGAGCATGGACAGCCCGCTTCAAATCACCCCACAGATGTTCAATGATATTCAGGTCTGGGGACTGGGATGGCCATTCCAGAACATTGTACTTGTTCCTCTGCATAAATGCCAGAGTAGATTTCGAGATGTGTTTTTTGGTCGTTGTCTTGTTGAAATATCCAGCCCCAGTAAAACTTCAGCTTTGTGACTGATTCCTCAACATTATTCTCAAGAATCTGCTGATATTGAATGAAATCCATGCAACCCTCAACTTTAACCAGATTCCCAGTACCGGCACTGGCCAGACAGCCCCACAGCATGATGGAACCTCCACCAAATTTTACTGTGGGTAGCAAGTGTTTTTCTTGGAACGCTGTGTTCTTTTGCCGCCATGCATAACGCCCCTTACAGTGGGGATCTAAAGTTTGGGCACCCCAGGTAAAAATTTGTATTAATGTGCATAAAGAAGCCAAGGAAAGATGGAAACATCTCCAAAAGGCATCAAATTACAGATTAGACATTCTTATAATATGTCAACAAAAGTTAGATTTTATTTCCATCATTGACACTTTCAAAATGACAGAAAACAAAAAAAATGGCATCTTCAAAAGTTTGGGCACCCTGCAGAATTTATAGCATGCACGGTCCCCTTTGCAAGGCTGAAACCTGGCAGTGTCATGGATTGTTCTCAATCATCGTCTGGGAAGACCAGGTGATGTCAATCTCGAAGGTTTTAAATGCCCAGACTCATCTGACTTTGCCCCAACAATCAGCACCATGGGATCTTCTAAACAGTTGTCTAGAAACCTGAAAATTAATTGTAGACGCTCACAAAGCTGGAGAAGGCTATAAGAAGATAGCAAAGCGTTTTCAGATGTCAATATCCTCTGTTCGGAATGTAATTAAGAAATGGCAGTCATCAGGAACAGTGGAAGTTAAAGCAAGATCTGGAAGACCAAGAAAAATATCAGACAGAACAGCTCACAGGATTGTGAGAAAAACAATTCAAAACCCACGTTTGACTGCACGATCCCTCCAGAAAGATCTGGCAGACACTGGAGTTGTGGTACACTATTCCACTATAAAGATATACTTGTACAAATATGGTCTTCATGGAAGAGTCATCAGAAGAAAACCTCTTCTACGTCCTCACCACAAAAATCAGCGTTTGAACTTTGCAAATGAACATATAGACAAGCCTGATGCATTTTGGAAACAAGTTCTGTGGACCGATGAGGTTAAAATTGAACTTTTTGGGCGGAATGAGCAAAGGTACGTTTGGAGATAAAGGGGCACATAATTTAATGAAAAGAACCTCTGTCCAACTGTTAAGCATGGGGGTGGATCAATCATGCTTTGGGGTTGTATTGCAGCCAATGGCACAGGGAACATCTCACGAGTAGAAGGGAAAATGGATTCAATAAAATTTCAGCAAATTTTGGATGGTAACTTGATGCCATCTGTGAAAAAGCTGAAGTTAAAGAGGATGGCTTCTACAAATGGATAATGATCCTAAACACACCTTGAAATCCATGGGGGATTACATCAAGAGGCGTAAACTGAAGGTTTTGCCATGGCATTCACAATCTCCTGACCTCAACATAATTGAAAATCTATTGATAGACCTTAAAAGAGCAGTGCGTGACAGACAGCCCAGAAATTTCAAAGACCTGGAAGACTTTTGTAAGGAAGAATGGGCAAAGATAACTCAAACAAGAATTGAAAGACTCTTGGCTGGCTACAAAAAGCGTTTACAAGCTGTGATACTTGCCAAAGGGGGCAGTACAAGATATTAACTCTGCAGGGTGCCCAAACTTTTGCAGACGCCATTTTTTTGTTTTCTGTTATTTTGAAAGTGTAAATGATGGAAATAAAATCTAACTTTTGTTGACATATTATAAGAATGTCTAATCTGCAATTTGATGCCTTTTGGAGATTTTTCAACCATTCCTTGGCTTCTTTATGCACATTAACACAAGTTTTTACCTGGGGTGCCCAAACTTTCGACCCCCACTGTATATGACCAAAATTAAGCTGGCTTGTCCAAATGTGCGTTTGCATACCTCAAGCGACTCAGTTTGTGGTGTGTGTGCAGAAAAGGCTTCTTTCGAATCACTCTCCAATATAGCTTCTCCCTGTGCAAAGTGTGCTGAATTGTTGAACGCTGCACAGTGACACCATCTGCAGCAAGTTGATGTTGGAGGTCTTTGGAGGTGGTCTGTGGACTGTTTTTGACTGTTCTCACCATCCTTTGCCTTTGCCTCTCCAATATTTTATGTGGCCTGTCACTTCTGGCCTTAACAAGAACTGTGCCTGTGGTCTTCCATTTCCTCACTATGTTTCTCACAGTGGACACCGACAGCTTATATCTCTGCGATAACTTTTTGTAGCCTTCCCCTAAACCATAATGTAGAACAATCTTTGTTTTCAGGTCATTTGAGAGTTGTTTTGAGGCCCCCATGTTGCCACTCTGAGGAGAGTCAAAGAGAACAACTTGCAATTGTCCACCTTAAATACCTTTTCTCATGATTGGATGCACCTGTCTATGAAGTTCAAGGCTTAATGAGCTCACCAAACCAATTGTGTGTTCCAATTAATCAGTGCTAAGTAGTTACAGGTATTCAAATCAACAAAATGACAAGGGTGCCCAAATTTATGCACCTAATTTAGTTTTGATGCATATTGCATTTTTCTGTTAATCCAATAAACCTAATTTTACAACTGAAATATTACTGTGTCCTTCAGTTATTTGATAGATCAAAATGAAATTGCTGATCCAAAACACCCAAATATTTATAAATGACAATCATGAAAATTCTCAGGGGTTCCTAAACTTTTGCATACAACTGTATAAAGCAAAACATTTTTTTCTGCATTGGATTGAATAGGGAATAAGAACCTTGTTCATTTTTTTACATCTGTGCCCTCCCTGAGTAGGATTCATCCCATTTGGCTATTGTCCCCACCACGGAAAATTAAAAAGAATCCAAATTTTTGAGTGGTCACTGAAAAGATATACAGGGTAAATCTTCCAAAGGAGACACAAGCTCCAGTGACAACTGGAAGTCTCAAAACAACTGTCTAAAAATGGAATACCTCTTACATTGCAAAAATTTATTTTCAGTTTCTGTTGCATCTCTGAAACAAGAAGTTAAATTTCTCCAATAGGGTTCACAAAAATAAGGGTTTTCACTACCCACCCAAAAAAAATAAAAAAGGAAAAAGCTGATCGAATAATTAAAACTAGTAAACTTCACGCGCTAGAAAATAGAGAATTGTGGGAAGGTCAGGCTCTTAAAAGTGGTATGAGCTATGGGTCAACTAAAACCTTTTTAACCTACCAAGATAATACTTAAAACTAAAAGACCTGGCCACAAATTATTATTTCCATCCTACTGCCAATGAGAGCAGATAATCCCACTCCCACTTAAATAAAGGCTAAAGCCATATTAAACTTTACTAGGATTAATGTGTTAGACATACCATTCTTTCAATTCTGACAGCAATAAAAGCACAAAAACCAATATCTAGCATACACGCGTGAAAAATGTATGGCTCCCCAACACTGGAAATTGCAGTTTACCTTCCACTTAGCTACATTTTCAAACCATATGGGATATCACCTCATAAGATGCAGATAAATACTTTGTTCTGTGCTCATATTCTGTACTGTAACATCTATAGAATGCACACAAAAGTTTACATACACCAGAACAAGTTCTAAGTCCAAGACTATAACTGGTTAAAAAAAAAAAAAAAAAAAAAAGTGTGTTATTCAGGGCCAAATAAAGCAACTTCTGCCAGGGTCAAAACTTTTGTGCATATTTTTTTTCCTTATTGGTCCATTACAAAAAAAAAATGGGTGTGAATAAGTTAATATCAGATGACCGTAGTTCCAATGATTTGGGGGCGTAACCAATACCTGTGCATGGAAAGGTCACCCACTTGATTTTGCTACCTACAGGCACTCAGACCCCTTTATCCTGGATTCTATGCCTGACCAGACAAAAGAGATTATTGGGTTTGGAAGAGCAGAATGTTTTTAATTTGAGCATTTTTAACACCTTAAATAAAGGCAAGAGCCACATAAAACACTATATATATATATATATATATATATATATATATATATACACACACACACACACACACACACACACACACACACATACACATACATATACATACACACACACACAAAATTAGAAAACTGCCACAGCTGACACCACACCAATATAATACTCACAACATGCCAGTGGGGGTGCAGGCCACATAATCTCCTGAGGTCGAGACTTTTTACCATCGGCATTCACATAGACTCCAAATGTGGAAAAGCACAGCAAGTATTCACTAAGGGTAAGCCTTGCTGCACAAAGAGCATCATGGGCAGTCTGTGCCAGGAAAGATAGTTTAGGTTCATCTGGGTGGGGTAAATTAAATGGAGCTCCTTCATTTAGGAGAGGGTAAAGAGAAAATCCAGAGGAATGGCCAACACAAAGTCGTTCCCCCAAGATGTCCATGCACTGCACCACTCCAGGTGCCTGGAACTCTTTAATCTTCCGTGGAGGACCCTTGCGATTTGCCAACTGGAAGCAGATGACTTGACGCTTGGAAGCAGCACAGAGAACAGCTGTGGAGCCTTGGCAAACCAGACCAGATGTAATAGCCTGACATCCCTTTGCCTCAGGGATCTTCACTCCAGTCGAGTCTGGTATCTGGTCCCAAAAGAAGAGGCGAACACTGTGACTCTTTCCACTAAGCACAACCAGCTGCTGGACTTCTGAGACCGAGCGCAAGGAAAGTACTCGCTTACAGTCTCCTAGCTGAGTGATATCTAAAGAAAACAAATTTTAGAGAAAGAAGTCAATCCATTTTCATGTACAGCAGTGGCAGCGCTCTGATTATCTGTAGGTTTCAGTTCAGACATTAAATCGTTATAACATGCATGTCTACTGTAGCTCACAATGTGTATTCCCTCCCCCAACCCATAACCAATACCCTAACTAGGTGGAGGACGAGGCGGGAAAATAGGGGCACATACAAGCCAAAATGTATGTAGTGTTTGTGGTATACACTGAAATCGCACCAATGGTTGTGGTATACTGAATCTAACTGAAGAGTTTAAAAACGGTGCACAAATATAGGGCTAACAGTAGTGAAGAAATAAATGTCCATGTCAGTGGTGGCACTAGAACAAAAAAAAAAACTCCCAACGTCTGTATTGTCCTTGGAAAGAAAAAAACTGTCTGTACATTGTTGGTGTCCCTAGAAGAAAAATAATGTGCCAGTAGCGTCTGTGGAAGGGAAAATATGTCCTTGTGTCAGTGGTGTCACTGGAAGGAAAAAAAATGTCCCTGCACTGGGTGGTGATGCCAAGAGGAAAAATGGTGCTTTCCCAGGGTCAGAGGGGAAAAAATGCACCTCCATTATTGGTGGTGTCAGTCTGAGCAGGACTACCTTGGCATCTATGTCAGTGGGCTGAAGGAGATGGGAGCTGGAAGGGGGCTCTGAGGGAGGAAGTGCACTGAAGGAATCTAAAGGAGAGAGAAGCCTAAAGGGTTCCGGGAGGGTTCTGAGAAGGCATAGGGCCAAGTTGCTCCCCCACCCATTGTGCACCAACTGTTCAGACCACCTTCTAAATGGCGCAAGTTGCCCATGAAGGCAGCGTCTCCTCCTTACCACCTCAGGGTTATGCGAGATGTTGCATGGCAAGGAGTGACCAGAGGAATGGTAGTCTGCCCTCACTTCCCAAGGGCACAGTCCTGAGACTGAGGTGTGTTCTCAATGAGTGCCCACTCTCTTCTGCTCACCACATGCTACTATTGGAGGGAGGAGGGTACAGAAACCTCCCCTCCAACAGCTGTCAATGCCCCCCTATTTTAGGGTTGAAGATAGATAGAACCTATTTTTGGTATATTATTTGAATTAAATCCCTCAGATTGTGAGCTGGGGGTGTAAGGTGGGACTCCCTCTTTCACTCTTCGGGAGATGCCACCTTGTTAAAATGATGAGCTTTGTCCATCTGTTGTGTCCTTGTAAAACCATCCCAGTATTACTAAAACACAAAGATTTACAGATGCAAACTAAAGCCCTGGCATCCTTTATTTTACACAACAAAAGCCCACATGTATTTATATTTCTAAACTGTCTCTTGGGGAGTAGAGGTAGAGTTAAACCTTCCAGATATCAGGGTTTATAAATTTGGCCTGCCTGCTTAGACATGCCCTAGATTGAATCTTTAATTTCTCCAAACATGAGCATCACTGGAGCCAGGCACTGGGCCATGTGCCTTGGGTCTCCCCCTCGGTACTTCAGTACAGAGATGCCCCAAAGTTTTCAACTGCTGCAGATAATTTAATCCCCGCTATGCAGGGACTTCTGCATAGCAGAAAAGTACCCTGCTCCTCGTCAGACTCAAGTTACAGCGACAGTTCTAAGCCAAGGAACACCTAGGTTTCTCCTTGGATCTGACATGTCATATGACACTTTAAAATGCAACCTGATTTTTTGGGTCTCTATTATAGCATTGCAAGAAATGTGCAAAACGTGTGATCCCCCCACTCATATCTATATACTTATGCATTGCAACCATATATTTCCTTTAGAGTATGAAGCATGCAGTATACACCATCTAGCAAAACAAAAATATGTCAAACTGTTATTTCCCTCCCAATATATTTAAACCTAAATCTTTTCAGGAAGTCTCTTAAGTGCTCTACACAATGCCACAACGTTTCATTCATCTGATGACTGCAGAATTTTGCATAGTCAGCCAGATCAGATAAATTGGTCGATCAGTTGCTACAAAAGCACAATGTATCTTAGATCTCTATAAGACACTGAGCACTCATTGCACAAAAGCAGACTTGACCACCAACCTAAACTGGAATAAATTACTTTCCTGGCCTAGTGGATAAGGTACTGGAATGCTACATGAAGATACACAGGACAGTTGCCAATGAAACATGAAGGGAAACCTTTCCTGTAATACCACGCTTACTTCTTCAAAAACTTTCCAAAATGTGATCTTCACTGACAGCAGCCAATCAGCTATGGCACTGCCCCAAAATTTCTACCTTCTGGGACCAGGTAGTGAATTATGTGTATGGTATGACAAACAGTACCATACCTTCTTTATTTCAATTCAGCCATGAATCTAATATCCACACAGCTGACTAAACCATAAAAATATTTTCCCACATCAGGTACACAAATGCCTATTGACTGTGAGCTGGATAACTAAACTGCATATCTCCACCAATACCAAAGAATTCTTCAGAAGAACTTTTGTTGAACACCTATAAAAACCCTTTCAAGATCACGCAGCTTTTGTCCAGATTCCAGTACTCAAAGTGGTATGCAATGGCTGACCTAAATAATACTCTGGGAAAACAAACATACAGGTGATACTCGAAAAATTAGAATATCGTGCAAAAGTTCATTTATTTCAGTAATGCAACTTAAAAGGTGAAACTAATATATGAGATAGACTCATTACATGCAAAGCAAGATAGTTCAAGCCGTGATTTGTCATAATTGTGATGATTATGGCTTACAACTCATGAAAACCCCAAATCCACAATCTCAGAAAATTAGAATATTACATGCAATCAATAAAACAAGGATTGTACATAGAACAATATCAGACCTCTGAAAAGTATAAGCATGCATATGTACTCAGTACTTGGTTTGGACCCCTTTTGCAGCAATTACTGCCTCAATGCGGCGTGGCATGGAAGCTATCAGCCTGTGGCACTGCTGAGGTGTTATGGAAGACCAGGATGCTTCAATAGCGGCCTTCAGCTCTTCTGCATTGTTGGGTCTCAGGTCTCATCTTTCTCTTGGCAATGCCCCATAGATTCTCTATGGGGTTCAGGTGAGGCGAGTTTGCTGGCCAATCAAGCACAGTAATCCCACTGTCATTGAACCAGGTTTTGGTGCTTTTGGCAGTGTAGACAGGTGCCAAGTCCTGCTGGAAAATGAAGTCAGCATCCCCATAGAGCTCGTCTGCAGAAGGAAGCATGAAGTGCTCTAAAATCTGGTAGACGACTGCGTTGACCCTGGACTTAATGAAGCACAGTGGACCAACACCAGCAGATGACATGGCTCCCCAAATCAACACAGACTGTGGAAACTTCACACTGGACTTCAGCATCTTGCAGTGTGTTCCTCTCCATTCTTCCTCCATACTCTGGGTCCTTGGTTTCCAAATGAGATGCAAAATTTGCTCTCATCAGAAAAGAGGACTTTGGACCACCGAGTTACAGACCAGGACTGTTTTTCTTTAGCCCAGGTAAGACGCTTCTGACGTTTGCTGTTCAGGAGCGGCTTGACGAGGAATACGACATTTGAAGCCCATGCCCAGGATCTGTCTGTGTGTGGTGACTCTTGATGCACTGACTCCAGCCTCAGTCCTCTCCTTTTGACAGTCCCCAACACCTTTGAATGGCCTTTTTCTGACAATCCTCTCCAGGCTGCGGCCATCCCTGCTGCTTGTGCACCTTTTCCTTCCACACTTTTCCCTTCCCCATAACTTTCTATTAATGTGCTTTGATACAGCACTTTGGGAACATCCAACTTCTTTTACAATTACCTTTTGAGGCTTTCCCTCCTTATGGAGATAGTCAATTATGGTTTTCTGCACAACTGTCAGGTCAGCAGTCTTTCCCATGATTGTGATTCCTACAGAACCAGACAGAGACCATTTAAAGGCTCAGGAACCCTTTGCAGGTGTTATGGCTTAATTAGATGATTAGTGGGACACTTTGAGACTAGAATATTGCACCTTTTCACAATATTCTAATTTTCGGAGATTATGGATTTGGGGTTTTCATGAGCTGTAAGCCATAATCATCACAATTATGACAAATCACGGCTTGAACTATCTTGCTTTGCATGTAATGAGTCTATCTCATATATTAGTTTCACCTTTAAAGTTGCATTACTGAAATAAATTCACTTTTGCACGATATTCTAATTTTTCGAGTATCACCTGTAATGCTTAAATCCCAACAAGGGATGAAAAACACTACTATCAATAGTGGTCTCTCTTATATCGTTCATTGTTTAATAAATGTTTTATTTGTTTTCAGTATTATAAATTTGTCTCGTTCCCTCAGTGCGGAGGGATTTTTCTATGACTATGGGCAATAGGAACCTACATCTCCAGCTCTGGTGGCAGATCTCAGGTCCTTTGCATCTTTAAACATATGACAGGGTTGGTTGTGTGTATACATACGCACCAATGAAAGAAGTTATGCTTTCGTTAAAAAATCATTAAAATGTATTTTTAAATGCAACTAGTCGAGTCTTCTGTAGCAGCAGCACTGAAAGAGGTAGTCTATTCCAGGAGACAAATATGCTGCTGTGCACTGCGCTGTAAAGGAACCTAGTGGCAGGAAGAGAGAATGAATGACCTCAGATTGATGCTCCTTTACTGTCCAGTCACAAGCTTGGGATAGGGAGGTGACCAAGCTGTATTGCTAAAACTTCAATAGAGAAAAGTCAGGTCACCAACCAGCAATGGGATATGTGGCAGGCCTTGGTTTTTCACAGGACTGGAAGAGGAGAAAAATACTAATCCATTTGTCAGGTAAAAAAGCTCCCATATTACTGTGTATTTCACTGTGCCTGAAGTTCAGATATAAAACCTTTGGATGCTGCTTATTCATTCTCCCAGTTGTTCTTCAGATTCAGTATCTGGATAAAACATTTAATTCTAATATTTCCATCCAGAAACTTTGGCAAATATTTCATTGATTCACTAGTGAAGATATTTTCACACTACAACATTTCTGTGGTGGAATTGCTTTCCAGTAAAATCAGATTAGGGGACGTGTGTGTGTGTGTGTGTGTGTGTGTGAGAGACATGCAATCCTCACTTATCGAAGAGCAAGAAATAATAGATGCACATTTTTTTTTTTGCAGGTAAACAAATGTGCATTTATGATTTTTTTTTTTTTTTTTTGTTGCAGGAGCCTATAAAGCATTGCACCAACAATCAGCAGATCGCTGATGCCATGAAGGTCTCATGCAGACCTGTCAGTGTATCTGCTTGCTTGTACCTTCTACAAAGCCGATACACGCTGACAGGAAGAATCAATGAACTACCATAGCACTGTGGTAGTTCATTGAGAACTACAAGCCGTCAGCCACTAAGGCTGTCGGGACTCCTAGTTTTCCATTCACAGAGCACTGTGAATGAGTGATGCAGTCGGGTGGGCAAAGATTGGGGTGGGGGCCAGTCCTTTCATAACATGTTACATCCTGAATATGGGTGTAACATGTTATGAAAGGTGAACTTATCCTTTTAGGCTCCTTTCACACCAGCCCCCCGATCGGGTCCACCTGTCCATTTTTCAAGTGAACCCGATCAGGCCACCAAAACAGACGGATTGGAATCCGTTCCCCATCCATCTGGCAGATCAAATCTGATGACAGTCAGATTGAAAACAAACCAACAGTCTGTTTCCATCCAACCTCCACATAACGGGGGGCTGCTATGCAGAGCAGACACAGGCCCCTCATCCACCTGCTTAGCGGGGATCAGTGAAGAGATCCCCGCTGAGCAGGTGGATCTGCTTGAAGGATTCTGCTCCGTCTGAAAGGGACCTAAAACACATGCATCAGAGAGTCAAATCCAAATAAAAGAATAAATACACCTCCTATACTGAAATAGAAAGACAAGAAAATGCAAGCAATAGGAGCTGCTGCTCAATATTGTAGAGCAGGAAGTAAGGAAAAGCATACTCACACATCTATGGTATAAGCAAGGGCTCGGAGATGCCCTACTATAGTCTTAATAAGCCGTATAATTGTTCATACCTGAACGTTACTCTGGTACCATAAAGTCTGTCCAGCAGATTATCCCTGCCATTATGTATTCTTTGTTTATTACTCCATGAGCCTACACAAGTATGCTACTTATAATTCTGTTCTGTCTTAATCTAGAGTGCAATTTGAAAACAGCTGTAAAGAAGAATTCCATGGCATGGATATTTTATGCATAATTCTCTACATATACTATACCTGGCCAAATCCCACTCTAAAGCTGAAAATCGCTGAAGTAGACCCCATTACTCCAGTGATGTCCACTTGCTTTTGAGAGATCAGGAGGTCACAGGAAGTCAGCTGCTCAGCATGACCATCATTCAGAAAATGCAAAGGAGTCTTTGATTGGACAAGCTGGGGAGCATGATGTCACAAATACATGCCAGATACTAAACTCTGGAAGATTTCCAAGGCCTGCCAAGGTATCCAGGTTATTTTCTGATGGGTAAATAAGTGGAAGTGAACCACTTAAACATAATTCCAAAAAAATACATTTAAAGTACCAGCAAAAAATATAGTGTGTGTGTAAAACGATCACAACTATAGTGTAAACTTTTATCTGTAAACATCCCTACCATTATTATTCATATGCAGTAAGAAAAGTCCTTCTTCTGTTCCCAAAGCAATTCGTTCTTGATCTAAAAAAAATAAAAATAAAAAATCTGATAAATTGTATTCTATTATCACTATGCAACTGTTGATAAATAGAATACCCTCTTTTGTGCAATTATCCAAGACAAAAGACACATTATAACTTTCAATAAGCTGCCACTGGCACTGTTGTGTTCCCACATTTGTCAATCATCAGTGTCAAATTTCCAAAAACTGACCTGTGTGACCTGACCTATGGCTTATATACATAATGTAACAATCAAAATAAGCGGAATAAATCTACAGGAAAAAAAACAAAAGATTAAGGGCTGGTTCATATCTGAAGCAACCCAACTTGCAAGGCGACTCGAGTCGCCCCGGTCGAGGCGACTTCAGTGTGGCTTGCAATAGACTTATTTTATAGAAGTCAATGCAGGTCACGCTGAGGTCGCCCCAAAATAGTACAGGAACTTTTTTTCTAAGTCGGATCGACTTGAGTCGCTCCTATTAGAACAGTTCCATTGTACTGCATTGAGGCGACTCAAATTGCCTGACAAGTCGCCTAGGTGTGAACGGGCCCTTAGTGAAAGTCCAGCGTGTTTATCACAAGTGCCAGTGAATAAATCTAAAAATGTGAATTCCATGTGCTCTGCCACCGGTCACCTTATGCTCCCTCGAAGGGATTGACCTATATGGAAAAATAGGTCTCAATGCGCCTTCCTCTTTAGGCCTTTTTCACAGGCAAACCTTGTTCTGCACCTTTCTCTGCAAGAGCAAAGAGAAAACCATTGTTTTCTATATGCCCTGCTCCCACTACAACACTGGAATCATGAGCAGATAAAAAAAATTCACATGACATCAACATTGTAATGTGAACAGGGCACATAGAATGCAATTGTCTTCTTTGTGCCATTGCAGAGAAATGTATGTTATAGATTACTAAGCAGGAAAAAAATGACAGCAGTGTTCTGGTGAAAACAGGACACATAGAAAACAATTGCTTTCTTGGTGTCCTTGCAGAGACCTACTCTATGTAAGAAAAATGCATCTCTCTGCAAATGGTATGAACAAGACCAAAATATTCTATGTATCTATCTTCATGGAATTTCCATCAGTTTCTTTGCACATATGGTATGAATGACGCTCCCTAAGGTGTTAAGCACCTCCTGGACACCTCCGGAAATGTCGCTGTGCCTCCTTTCTGAATGGTTCCTAATAAAGAGCATCATCATGCTTTCTGCTATAGTAAAATCTGTGGGCATGTACTTCGTAAGTGGGTGAACAGCTAAATACTGGAGGCTGCTGATCTGAAATTCTCTTAGGAGGGCAATTGTTTTTAAAATGGTATATGCTGTTGTGCACCAGTTTGAAATGCACAATAATATGCAAGTGCAATTTTCTCATCTTTTTAAATAAAAACAGGTTTTAATATAGCGGAAATTTGGATGATGGTCTTTATTTTTTTTTGTGAGCTATATGTTGCAGAGTTATCCACTGGGCAGAGGTTGGTTACTGTAGTGGTTCTGTGTAAGGGTGAGCTTGAGCGTGTTCGCAACTGCACATGCCCGAACCCACCAGGAAGTTTACACTGCGCAGTGCTAATCCCAGTCAGTGAGACATTGTCCGATGCATG
This sequence comes from Glandirana rugosa, assembly GCA_018402905.1. Lineage (NCBI taxonomy): Eukaryota > Metazoa > Chordata > Amphibia > Anura > Ranidae > Glandirana > Glandirana rugosa. The sequence continues at coordinate 107,180 of BLSH010218194.1, forward strand.
GCTGCAGCGATCAGGAAATGTCTCACTGCCTGTGATTAGTGCTGCACAGTGTAAACTTCCTGGCAGGCTCGGGCATGGGAAGTTGCGAACACGGTCGAGCTCATCCTTCGTCCTGAGGAACCATTCAGGAAGGAGGCATGGTGACCATTTCGGAGGTGTCCAGGAAGTACTTAAAGCAGAGTTCCACCCAGTTAAAAGTCAGTAGCTACAAAAAGTGTAGCTGCTGACTTAACAATCAGACACTCACCTGTCCCAGGCTCCAGCGATGCGGTCACCTGAGGACTCGCTCTTCTCCCCCTCCCCTCGGCGACGCTGGCATCACAAGTGTGGGCACCCAGCTTTATCTTCAAAGACGGGCGCAAGTCACGCTGCGCCTTGTCAATGACCGGCGTACCTTCTGGGACCTGTAATGTTTCCCAGAAGATCACTGAGGGGGGTGAACTTCCTTCAGAACCACGGCTCTAGGAGAGGAAGTAGACCTGGGACCTTTGTCTGGTGGAGAACAGAAACAAACTCCATTAAATTGTGAATACATTACCTATGATGGCTGCACACTGCGCTGTTCTTATTAGTGGCAATGCACAATCATAAGCTTCCTTCAACAACCGGACAGAGTGGTCTTGTGGCTTCTGTTCACTCAGCAGTGACTTGAGCTCTTTCAGTACCTGGACCCATTTCTGCATGTCCTCTTCAGTGTCTGCCAGCAGGAGCTGAGTGGCTGTAGTGGGCGGGGATGAGAGCTGAAAGAACGTTACCTGCAATGCATGGAAATGGACATGTGAGTGCCACCAATGTCTAGAGTATTCAGAATCATCAATAAATAAGTTATGTGCTGATAGTGACAAAAAAAATCCTGAAAAAAAAAAATAATAATTACCCATAAACATAGTAAAGGTTAGTCAAGTCAAAAGTTTAAATGTGGAAAACAATATCTGTGTTGACAAAAACTGAGCATTAGGAGTGGGGATGTACAGGTCTTACCCGAAATATACAAGGGATGTCTTTGGGGTTTGCATGAATCACATCCGACTCCAAGACTGAACTGACCGAAAAATCACTGTCCCTTTAAAGAAATAAAGAATAAAAGTCAACTTAAACTCATTTAGTGGTGAATACCTTCGAGTGGCAAGAAAATATTGTAAGCAATTCCTTAGAGACTGCAGGACCCCAACTGTAATAACGGGTTGCTGAGGGATTTAGGCTGACTATACACTATACAATGTGATCATAATACTACCTTTAGATTTACTATCAATTATGTAGTACAAGGGCCTATATGGTTCAGTACTAGGACTAATATTACAGCCTAGGGTGTAGGTAGCACTAGCAGGTGACAGCAGAGTTATGCAGAATGGCCGCATGAATAAATCATTTTATAAATTTAAAGGAGTGTCATACTTCATTTACTGAAGGTGAGTTCTGTGAGCCTAAGGCCCCTTTCACAGGGGGCGGATCTCCTCAGCGGGAGATTGCTCCATTGATCCCCGCTGAGCTGGCGGATGACAGGTCTGTCTCTGCTCACTGTGCAGGGACAGACCTGTCAGTGCCCCGCAGATTTCTATGGGACGATTGGATGAAAACGGACTGCATATCCTCTGGATGGATGGCGAACGTATCAGCCATACGTCTGTTTTGAGCGGATCTTGTCGGGGCAGATGGCAGATGGGTGTCAGCGGACACATCTCCGCTGACATCCTCCTGCCCATAGAAGTGAATGGGTGGCCCGCTCGGATCCGCCTGAAAAATTGGCAGGCAGATCCCAGTGGACCGATCATGTGAAAGGGGCCAATAAGGAGGAGCACATGGTGTATAATAAAGCCACTATAATAAACCAACACATTGGTGAAGGGTATATTCCATTGAAGTTTTGAAACATTATAAGATTGATGTTGAATGAACTATATGATATATATGTGGGATTTTATTTAGGATATAAATTTGAATATTGTGGTATATACACGCAGTGTATTTATTTTTGTTCATTTATTTGATTGTCCTTTTGGCTATAGCTTCACAACCCAAATGTTTGATATTATGTTACCAGCAGTGCAACACTTTCACTAGCATTCACCATTATTGCATTTTTTTTGTTTAATATGGTAGACATCACATACGGTAATTTAAGTCAATAGATCTAGTTTAATTGGTAGCACAGGTGTTCATGCTGCTTATTACTTTTCTTTATAGGGGCCAGTTCGCACCACAAAAATGCACTTCGGATATGTTCTGGATCAGTTTTTGCTTACAGTTCACACCACACGCAGCTCCAGTGTGTTTTTGATACAATTTGCAATGTTCCAGTACAGTTCTGTGCAGAAAAAATACAGCATGCTCTACATCGTTACTGCACCGGAAACTGACCAGAAACTGACTGCAATGGTGTGAACTAGAGCCATTGGAATACATGGAAAACTGTGCATGCATTTTTAGTGCAGAAAAAAAGCGCACTGAACTGCATCTGGTGTGAACTAGAACTTACATTTTAAAAGACAGACATGCTTACAGATCATATATTTTTGAAAGATACAAGAAACACATGCATTACTCCCCAGCAAAGCAGTAAACAGTGGGAAAACACACACAGAAAACAAAGAAAACCGACTGGTAGTGTGCACATTTGACAGCAGGATTATGCACTCCGGTACAAACCTCATGTCAATGGCCTGTAGAATTGCATTTGCTTGACTGTTGGCATCATATATGAGGATCTTGAAATCACTTATGATTACATAGGATTTCTGCCATCCCTTCTTTACTCCAGCTGGCCTGGGGATCTAAATACAGAATGTATTAGTTATAAGCACTGAACAGAAGATTTACAGTCTTTACAATATTATATATTATCTTACATCAAATCTTTTGGAAAAGTTGCAATAATAAAGTGGGACTATATAGACACAGGCCGTTGCACATATAGCATCAATCCCTTACATTTGCTTAGTACTGATTCTCAAAGCAGATTTCCTGGACAATTATATTATTAGCTATTGTGTTCTACTAACATTTATAGCTGCAGACATCAATCATCCAGCTCAATTTACAGGAAAAGTCAGGTATTGCAAAATGACCCAACGGAAGTGCTGTTTCTGTATTATGATCATTTTATTTCCATGATTGACACCCCTTGGCAATATACTATAAACTATGAAACTGCACTAAGGAAAACTAAACCAGCTTCTATGGCTTTCAAATAAGTTAGACAGAGGAGACTCATTCCTGTAACTCTATTCAATTAAGACAGGTAGCAACACCTTGGAACACGCTAACAAACATACTTCATGCAAAGCCAATCCTTTTAAAATGACCCTAGGATGTCAAATTGAGGTCTTCAATCATTAAGATTGTGTTATCTAAACACACAACAGTAAAATCTGTCTGTATATGCAGAAAAGCATGATTTTATACTCACTGTGGAACATAAGAGATTAATCCTCTGTATTGTATAAAAAGGCTCTGTGATCCTGTATGGACAGATCCTTCCCTCCCTCTCACTTGGCAGGGCCACATGATACACAGGGAAGGTAGTCCTCCTGCACATGCTCAGTTTGGTCTCTCTTGCTGGAGAGAACATCTTGTTCTCAGTGCTAGCCAGGTCACATGATATTGACATCACACATGTAGGCCTGTATACAGGCTATAGTGGAAATCTCCTCCTACCTGAAAACTGAGCACTCTGCAGACCCTGCAGTTTATCATGTGACCCTGGTATACAAATCAGCCAAAAAGGTATATAGTGGCAATATTTTAATGTAAAGAGAAAATGTATAAGCTGTGGGCACGGGGGGGGGGGGGGGGGGGGGG
>BLSH010218194.1:118477-135685 GCA_018402905.1 Glandirana rugosa
GATTGAGGTGGAGGAAACATGGGGTTACGCACTTAAAACACATTTTCGTTCAAGGCAAATTACTCTCCTTTACGGAGCTGCAAAGCAAATTTGGGGTAAAGGACTCTATGTGGCTCAACTACATGCAACTTAAGCACGCAGTGGTTCAACAGGAGGGAGAAGAGCTGTGGGTCAATTCCCCCACCCCAGTCTTCCACTTTATGAGTGAGGTTTCACAATTTAAGGGCTTTATTTCACGCTGCTACAGCATGCTGGCCTCCTTATACCTGAAGGGGTTCCCGGTGGGGGTATTGGATAAGTGGGAGAGGGATGTGGGCCCGTTTGAGGACACGCAGTGGGAGGAGGTTCTGGAGGCTATCCATTCATGTTCTCTAAATGTTTCCCAGCGCCTGTCACAATTATACATTGTACTCCGAGTGCACCGCACACCAGCAAGATTGCACAAAATGAGGGTGAAGGATAGTCCAGAGTGCACCAGGTGCTCGAGAGACCGGGGAGATCTTATACACCTCCTCTGGAGATGCCCAAAATTGCACCGCTATTGGACAGGGGTGGTGGACACCATTAACAGGGTGTACCGGGTTGAAGTCCCAGTCGACCCTAGGCCGTGTATACTGGGTATACTGGAAGAATATATTACAGAGGTCAATCAGAGGCAGGCAATCGCAAGGGCACTATTTCAGGCCAGAAGGCTAATACTGACACATTGGAGGGCGGTGGATCCCCCCACACTCAGGGAATGGATGGGACAGATGGGTGACACGCTGCGACTGGAAAAGTACATATATCAGCACAGGGGCAGACCTCGAAAATTTAATGACCTGTGGGACCCCTGGTTGGATACCCCGGGGCTAGCCCCGGTAGACCTAATCCTGGACCGACTACTGGTGTAGAATGGGAGTCAGGCTCCCCGGACGGAACAACCACATAGGTGGGCGAATAGACAACTATCTATAAGATGGGCCTGGATAGTTATTGGGTGAGCGGAAAAGGGTAGGTGGCATGGGGTGATATATGTACTGTATAAGTCAGCTCAAGGATAATATAAGTATACCGAAAATGTTGAATAACTTATGCATAAATGTGACATAGTTGTCTGAGAAACATGTTTAACTGTTTATATTTTTCAAATAAACTTCTTTCTGATTAAAAAAAAAATAAACACCTTTCGCAAGACAATACGGGGGGGGGGGGGGGTTCCATTTAAGAAGAATTTCTCTTTTTGCATAATATAACAGATATGAGATCATTAACTTAGTGCACCTGGGTCTTTGATCATCATCTTGTATGTCCAGGAGACTAAACTCAGGGGAGGTGGGAAAGGCCAGCTGGAGTCGACCATTTATGAGTTCCATCACCTCTCTCCAGAAGAGTGTCACTCGTGGGCAGTCCCAAAAAATGTGCAATAAAGTCCTACTGCCTCCCCACATCGGGTGCAGTCTGGTGACCTCTGGGGATACAGCCTATGCAGTCTCTGGGGCATATAATACACTCATTCTGTGTAAGAATTTGATTTGAATCAGTTTATCCCTAGCAGAAATTAAAGGAATAATGCTGTCCTCTAAACATGCCTCCCAGTCCTCCCTGTCCAGGTCAGGCAAGTCAGTACTCCACTGCTCCCATAGGCGTTCCATCTTGTGGGCATCTACTCTAAGCAGTTTCAGATATAAGGCAGACAGTGGCTTACCTAATATTTCCCGGGCCAACTTTTCCTCAAATCGGATCCATAACCAGGCAGGGTGGGGTCCCAAATTGGGCCCTCATGGCATGCCGCAGTTGAAGATAGCGGAAGAACATCCAGCCGGGTAGGTTGAATTTCATTCTGAGTTCGGTAAAGGGAGCCTGCCACTACTATATCACTTAATAGTTTAATCCCATGATGGCCCATATTTGCGGGTCAGCAATGGATTGAAAATGAGCAAGCTTTGGATTACCCCACAATGGAGTAACAGGGGACCAATGGTTAGGCTTCCGGAATCTTACTCTAGCTGCCGTCCAACTTTTCAGAGTAGCCCTAGTGGGCCCTGGCAGATGAGGATATGCCCTAGAGCCCAACAGACAAGGTTCCCGTAGGGATCCCAGAACAGCAGCCTCAAGGCACACTGCAGCATTTGCCCGTGAGAGTGTACACCACCATCTTACTGTAACTAGAACGCCGCCCAAAAGTATACCCACAGATCAGGAAATGCCAGCTCCCCACATCTGGTGGGTAGAGTTAAGGTAGATCATGCTAACCTTGGGACAGCTCCTCCCCAGATGAAAGCCCCCATATATTGCTCCACTTCCTTGAAAAAGGCATTAGGTATCCAGGTTGGGCAGTTAAGAAAGATGTATAAAAATTTGGGGAGAAATATCATCTTCAGGAGGTTAATACGTCCTAGGAAATTTAAAGGCAAAAAAGCCCATTACAAGCATTTTACCATAACTGTCAGCAACGGGGAAGCAATCAGCTCTAGGAAACACTTCGGGTCCCCATGAGCCTGGATACCTAAATTGATCCATATGAACGGGGTGACCCGAGCAGCAGCACGTGCACCGGGATCTAATGAGAACAGGGTAGACTTATCCCAATTAATACGGGTCCCCGAATAATGACCGAATTCATTAAATATATCAAGGGCTGCCTCAAAGGAGGATTTGGTATCCTGGAGGTATAGGAGAGCATCATCAGCGTATAACGAGATCTTCTCTTCTATAGAGCCTACCTTCAGTCCCTGGACCCTCTCAGATTACCTAATCATAATCGCCAGGGGCTCTAATGCAAGGGCAAAAAGAAATGGGGATAGGGGACAGCCCTGGGGAGTACCCCTCTTTAAACGGAAATGGCTCAGACAATTGGTCATTAGTGCGAATCCGAGCCCGCGGAACCTTATAAAAGCATCTGAACCCATTGGATGAATTTAGGACCAAATATAAATCTCTCTAACACCTCCCACAGAAAACCCCATTTTACAGAGTCAAACGCCTTCTCGGTATCTAAGGAGGCGATGACTCGCTGTACACTAAAGAAAGATTCAGAAAGAGGCGGCGGAGGTTAATGTCTGTGACCTTCCCGGGCCCGTTTGAGTGACATGAATGACCTCCTCGAGGACCTTAGAGAGGCGGTTTGCCAAGATCTTGGCCAGGGTCTTCGCATCAACATTTAACAAAGATATTGGCCTATATGAGGAGCATTCCTCAAGGTTCTTTCCCTGTTTGGGCACCAACACCACCACCGCCTCCGACATAGAATCTGGTAGGGTTTTTAAACTAAAGAATTGTTCCACTAGGAAAGTAAATCCGGGAGCCAATAATTTCAGATGTTGCGAATAAAATTTGACAGGGATCCCATCAGGCCCGGGGATCTTAAACGGCTTAAGTTGAGTGATTTCCAGCTGGACCTCTTCCAAAGTAAAGTCTGTCTAAGCTAATACTGGTCTCTACGTCAAGGGCAGGAAAGGGAAGTTTGTCAAGGTAGGTATGCAGGTCAGAGGTACTATAGGCCACTTGGGAGAAGTATAGAGTTCTGTAGTAGTGTAAGAATCTATTATTAAGGTCTCTTGGAGATCGCAGTAGTGTCTCCTCAGAGTCCTTAATACCACTTATATGCATCATGTTGTACTGTCCCTTGGCCAACCATGCCAGCAATTTACCATTTTTGTTGTCGTATTCAAAAATACGTTGTGCAGTATATAATTAAAACGTATTCCTTACTTCCACAGTAAGTAGGAACACCTGTTTAAGGGCATATTGCCAGGCCCCATACGTAGTAGGACTGGGATTCGCTATATGTGCTGCCTCTGTCCTGCCAACCTCCTTCTCCAAATTGTCTAAGGACTGTGCAGATTTTTTTACATGCAACAGCAATACAACCAATGTAATCCCTTCTTATCCAGGCCTTAAAGGCATCCCAGGTCACTATGGGGGAGGTGGAATCCGCATTAGACAGTCAATATTGACAAAGTCCCTCCTGGACCTTCTCCTGAACACTTATGTCTTCTATCCAGAATCTGGACAGGCTCCGCAATCGCTCCCCCGGCAAACCCAATTCCAAGGTAACCCTCAGCGGCGCATGGTCCGAGACCCCCGGAGGAAGGATGGCCGCCTCCGACACCCTACGGATCATTGTCTGGGTGGCAAAGACCATGTCAATCCGTGAAAAGGTTTTGAAAGATGCAGAGTGGCATGTAAACTCATGCGTAGTAGAGTGAAAATGCCGCCAGACATCCACCAAGGAGAAAGTGTCAGCCCACTGTGCAAGATCAGGTGTCCAATGGGAGGCACGGGAGAGCCTGTTGAGATCTGGAGAAAGTCATATTAAAGTCGCCCAAGAAAAGCATGTCATCTACCCCATAAGTGAGAGCTAGTTGCATGATCTTCCAACAAAGAAACATCTGCCGGGGGAGGCACATATACACCCACCAACAGCATCGGAAATCCAGAAATCATCACATTAAGTATTATAAACCTCCCCACCGGATCACTCCTGATATCCAGGAGCTGAAACGGAAGGGTCCTATGAACTAGGATACTGACCCCCCCCCCCCCTAGAGTTGGTGGAATAGGCATGATAGTGCGATCCTAGCCATGCTCGCTTGAGACCTAGAACGCGGGAGCCCAAGAGGTGCGTCTCTTGTAGGATACATATCTGAGGATTATATTTTTTGAGATAAATACATGAGACCTCTTGATACTGGAATTGAGACCCCTTAAATTCCAGGAAACAACCGTTACCCTAGACATTGCAACATATGGGAAATAAGGAGGCAGGGGACCCAGCTGGGATTAGGACTAGTGAGACCCTGAAAAAATGTATGTAGAGATTGGTTCAGAGAAAATCACCACACCCTCATCATTTGTCAGCAAATGCACTTATATACCAAGATACACTCTATATAGGAATCGTAGTCCATGCCCAAAAGGAGCCTTCAACTTAATAGCTTGCCAAAACTTATAATAGTAAGAAAAAAAACAAAAACAGGAACACCATGTTTGGTCAGCAACGGCCAACTGCCCATTCCCCCCCCACCCCGCAGGCCCTACTCAGTAGGGGACTGCTTGGATCCCATCAACCAGACCTCAGGCAACAGTAAACCTGGGAGACACATCATAGACTTGGAGGTACACTCAACCCAGAACAGACTTCAGTCTTAGTGTTCCCTGTATAATCAGGAACACTGGAACATAGTGTTCCCCCTGGGAGGTGCTGGAGCAGAGAAAATGTTAAAGGAGTCTGAAACATCTCCTGGCTGAGGCCAGGGGCATAAAACTTGAAGTAGTGCGTTGCATTTAAAATAAAATTTGTTTGACCAAAAAGAGAAAAAACAGGAACTGAGCAAGAAGAATAACTTCCACTGCCTGTGTGAGTGGAGGGCATCCCAGTCATAATTCTACCGTGGTGACACAGCAGGTTCCAAAACACTAAGCGGACCAAAACCAGCCGGCATCAAGTTATCAATATCAATAGGCCCTTGTAACCCCGCAGTAGAGCCATAGTGTAGTAGTGACCGGATATCTTCATCGCTGCGGAGGCAGGGACAGCCAGTCCGCAGCATCCTTGGGTGACATTAAAAAAAAAAAAAAAAAAAAAACTGTTTCCCCAATGACAACCTGCAACTTAGCTGGGAACAGGGCACTATATTTAATACCCTTGGTACGTAGGGCTGCTTTGACTGCGTCGAATGAGCGGCGTAGCCTCTGTGTCTCCACAGAGTAATCAGGAAACATAAATAGGCGGTTATTTTTGTATGTCAGCTCCCCCGCCATCTCGAAAATTCAGGAGACGCAGTGTGTGAAAGAGGCCTCTCCACTGTAAAATAAGGTGATAGTTGGGCCATAGGCAAAAGAGTTTTCAGCAACTCCTCGACAAATACCATAGAGTTTTTGCCCTCCGCCCCCTGTCAGGCCGATGATGCGGATATTGTTCCGCCGACATCTATTTTCGGCATCCTTGGTCCGATATTCCAGAGTCTTGATCTTGGACTGCAGAGTGCGGAGCACGCCATCATGCTCTGCCACCATGTCCTCCACATTGCCCACTCTCACCTCCGCATTTGTTAGGCAGAAGCGAACCTTGTCCATGTCTTGACGGATCAGGCCCATGTCCAGCTGTACGGCCTCTATTTTATTCATGAGCGCCGTTTGGCATGTGGCTATGGCTGTCTGGCAGGAGGTAATCGCCGCCATGACCTCCAAAATCCCGGGAACGCAGGAGGCAGAGGCATCTGCAGAGTCGGTTTGCGACGTCATATTGGCTCGATGTAGCGGCCCCGGACTAGGCTGGGAAGTGGGGCTGGGAGAAGTTGATATTTTCGAGGGAAAGCAAAGTTTTTTTTACCCCTTTTTCCATGACCCCTGGATTTGCCCGGCATTCACAGAACTCTCTGAAGCGCAGGGAAGCACAGCGACTCAGGTAAGGATAAAAGTCCGCTAAAACCCAGCAGAGCTCTGCGAAAGACGTCCGGTCACTCCGCCATCTTGGACACGCCCCCGCTCATCACTAAATTTTAATATTTTCAGGATATAGAAATTTTGGGTCTGTTCTAGCAATGACAAATCATATGCCCTGGCACAATGTTACCCGGTTCGAATTGACTAAGGCTGGGTTTACACTAATGCGATTGCAGACATCACATGTGATTCACACCGCATTCCTGTGCACATCACATGCAATGTCTGTGCAGTGTGAATTCAGCCACACAGTTTGTATGTGCAGGACCCTTTTTTTTTGCCCGCACTGAACACCCATGCGATCCGATGCCATTAAATTCCACAGTTCGCACTGCATTCTGCAAACAGATTTGTCGGTGTCGTTAATGTTATATTGACACCCGCAGCAGTTCACAGAGCTCAGTATGAACTGCCTGCGATTCTGATGCGGCGTAGGAACCAGGAATCGCGGTGGTTCTCATATTGCATCAGTGTGAACCCAGCCCGAGGTGGGATGCTTGGTTAGTTTAGCTTCTCTTCAAACACTTTTAAATTTAGTGAGTTTTCTGGCCAAACCTATAGCTCTAGAAACGGGGCCACATAACAGTCTTGAAGGCCTCTGATCTGGCATCAATAGCTATAGCAGGATCATATAGAGACAAGTAATCACTGAAGCACTGAAACATAACTCTAGTGGTCATCTAAACATAGTAAGCTCACCTGCCAGTTGTGGTATCCCACCTCAGTGCGCACTACCAGGGACAGCATAAGTGGGAAATGGTCTGACACAGCCCTTGGTAAGTCTTACACAGTTGAAACAAGTGGTTTCGGAGGGACCAAAAACATATCCAATGTGGACAAGGTGTGGAATCTCTCTGAATAACAGGAAGATTCTTGGGTATTAAGGATTCCATCTCCAGATATATTGGATGTCATTTATCCAAACAGGATGCCAAGGAAGGTGATGACCGAGAAATACCCCTTTAAACTATCCAGGGCGCAGTTATGAGTTGTGTTAGTCTCAATTTTAGCCAATCAAAAGCTATAACAGTAAAGGGTGTGCACATACATGCATGCACGCACACTGGCCAGGGGTCTATTTTCATTTGTTTAATTGCAATGAGATCAAAACAGACTCCTCGTATCATAGTTAGAATAGGTGCCTACATACAAGGCACTTGTAGACAGGACATGCAGAAATATGTGATCTATAAAAGGATAACAATATTGCCCTGTTTATTCACTTTGTATAAATTGGTGGTCAAAAACAGAAAAAGAATTAATGTGTAATGTATAAGAATGAAGTGGAAAATACACACCGATAAGTATCCTTCCAGAGCTGTTCCACTTCCAGTCACTGGATCCACTCCATATATCTTCTTAGTCTGACTAGGTGGTGAAGGGCAGATATTGGCACCCTCCCGGCATGACACATGGCACATGTAGCCACAAACTACACACACAAAACAAACAAACAATTATACTGGTCTCTCTATATACCATATTTATATTTTTGCATTGTTGTATTCCTCACCTTCACAGCACAATCCTTGCCTTGCCACACCAACCATAACAGATGTACAGCGCAGGCACTTTGTTGGAGATGTAAAATTTTTCACTTTAAAAGCATGTGCCTTGGGCTGTAACAAAAAATGTTCATACATGAAGTGAGAAATTCTGGAAACATTTTTAAAGTATAGAACATTTTGTAGCCAAGCCCTCTGGTAATAAAAGGGCTTGTACTGTCTGGCACTTTGACTGCAGCAGCAAGCAAAGTATCAGCATAGAGCTGATACATTGAGCTGAAGCGGCATGTGCTAAAGCAATGATAGTAAAGGAGCTAAGGAATCGATTTGTTGAACTCCATTCCTAAGCGGGTGTGGTGTTGTGGCATGTTCACCCTCAAATACACCGAGTTATAAAGCTACAATATTTCTTTAGGGCACAGAGGGAGATAAACATATTCAATAGGCAGTAAGAAATGAAGGCGGATATATACCAAAGCTTGAGTCAACCAAGGTCAAATCATTGAAAAAATGTGTTTGGTTGCAATGAGTTACTGTGTTTATAAATAATATTCCTCTTATACGAATTCTAGTTCTGATTAATGTATGCAATTGGGAACAGCCGTATTTGCTGAAAAGAAAATCATATCAAATGCATGTTTTTTTTTTTTTTCCTTGCACGATTGGATATTCTTTACAAAAGTGGATTTCACCACATTCACCAAGCTCTGGCACATATTCCCTTGCAAAATGCTGTTTCCCTGCAAAGTGAACAATGTTATTTGCTAAATCCACAGAATCTTAAAACATGAGGCTCCAGAAGAACCCTGTAATCAATATTCTTGAGGTAGAAATTTAGAAATTTGACAATGCAAACTGTGCAATTGTCCGATAGCCACCAAAGAGGACACATATTGCTGGAGAAAGTTTCTCACGTGTAGGCCAACAATGGACATGCCTTAAAATTTTAAATTCGGAGCTGTGTGGCAATAGGAACATCTGATATCCCTGAACCAACCAGACACTTATCTGGAGATCATCCTTAACGGTGAAAGAACAAGTGCAACTACAGACTTACTTTGTCTGATGGCTCTTCTGTATATTCCATGATTCCAACAGACCTTCTGTTAACTTTATTCTTCACAGACTAGAGAAAGGAAATATTGTTTCTATTTAAATATTTATGCCAAAAGCAATTACCAGAAGAGCAATGCCTGTCTATTAAAATAGCACTCAAACTAAATAATACATCAAAAACTTTTGAAATATTGTGGACAGCGGCAATCAGCAAAGCCATTAACCTGATCAAAGGTTGTGGGCTCCTTCACACTTACAGCGGGTAAAATAAGTATTGAAAACATCACCATTTTTCTAGGTAAATATGTTTCTAAAAGGTGCTAATGACCTGAATCTTCACTACGTCGGTAACACATGCAATCCAAACCACATGCAACCAAACAAAAACAAATAAGTTTAGAAATTAAGTTATGTGTAATAAAATGGAATGACACAGTGAGAAAGCATTGAACACGCTAATTGAAATTTATTTAATACATTGTACAAAATCCTGTGTTGGTAATGACAGCTTCAAGACGCCTCCTCTATGGAGAAACTAGTCACATGCACTGCTCAGGTGTGATTTTGGTCAATTCTTCCACACAGTCTTTAAATCTTGAAGGTTCCGTAGGCCTCTTCTATGAACTCTGATCTTTAGTTTTTTTCCATAGATTTTCTATTGGATTCAAGTCATGCGAATCAAAAGGGACAATGGACGGGTCCATGTACTGTTAAATCTTCGGTGAGAACTCCTTCCCTCAGCCAGGGCATTGAAAATGGGTTGTGGATGTGTATTCCAGCACAACAATGTCCCAAAACACACGGCCAAGGCAACAAAGGAGTGGCTCAAGAAGAAGCACATCAAGGTCCTGGAGTGGCCTAATAAGTCTTCAGCTTCCTCCACATATTTTCTATGGGATTAAGTCTGAAGGTTCGAGAGCCCCAAAACCTTAATGACTTGGAGAGGATCTGCAAAGAGGAGTGGGAAAAAAATCCCTCCTGAGATGTGTGCAAACCTGGTGGCCAACTACAAGAAACATCTGACCTCTGTGATTGCCAACAAGGATTTTGCCACCAAGTACTAAGTCATGTTTTCTGAAAGGGTCAATACTTATTTCACTCATTAAAATGCAAATCAATGTTTATCTTTTTTGAAATGCGTTTTTTTTTTGGGGATTTTTTTGTTGTTGTTGTTATTCGGTCTCTCACTGTTAAAATAAACCTATCATTAAAATTATAGATTGTTAATTTCTTTCTCAGTGGGCAAACATACAAAATCAGCAGGGGGATCAAATTCTTTTTTCCCCTCACTGTATGATAAAAGTTACACCTGTTGTAAATATTGCAACATTAAAATGAAAAATCAGTAGTGTAGTGGATGTACAATTTGATATCAAACTATTTTTTATAGCCAATTTACTGCAAAAGATACTAGTTTTAAAATACAACATTCTCTAGCGGATGCTTCCCACTTTGACATTTCAAAGGTTTGAGAATGAAGGAAGGCAGCCATAGGCAGTGCAGTTTCAAAAACGTGGGTACTTCTGGCACGTCTGAGTGCAGTCCTATTCATCACATACTTACATCAGTTCTGTCACCACGTCTCATAATAACATTGCTGAATGTTTGTAGCTCAGAGGATTCTGTACTGACCAGATCCTTCTGTTAAAAAAAAAAAGACATTTGTGGACTGGAGAGCCATTTTTATACAATTCATGCGAGTCTGTTATTTATACACTTGAATGTTTAAACACTTTATGATTGCATTTTATACAAATTGCCTTAATACATAACTTTCCCCCCTTTAAAGTAGAATTCCAGCTTTCATTTGACTTTAAGTGGCTTTGGCCAAGCAAGCCCAAACTATTTCCATTACACATTACTATGTGGCTGCAGCGTGTCTTGTATCATAGTGTTGTGACATTAGCTACATACAATTTGCAGTGTTCTGCTCTGACAACAGTACATGCAACTTCTCGTCTGTTCCTGCAAAATAATTGAGTGGACCTGAATGCTTCTCTGCCATTCAGGAGAAGCTGTGTAATTAATCAATGAATAAAAGTCTTCTTCTGATTGGCTGAGGGGAGAGGTAGGCAAACAACATCTTGGGTAAGAATGCTTGTTTCGTTAATAAAAATACAAGGCTTCTACTGAATAGTGAAGAAGCAGTCAGGCTGATTCTGTTTAGTTCTGACAGCAGACAGAAATTTGCACATACTGCTGTAGAACAAAGTGCAGCTTCCTGCATGTAGCTAATGCTACTAGAGTATAATACAGCACACAAATAAGCCACACAGTAATGTAATGGAATTAGTTGGTTTGGGCAATCTTGGCCAAAGCAAACTTTTTAATGTCAAATGAAAGATGGAATTCTACTTTAACTAAAAGTCAGATCTGCATGCTGAAATAATTTTCCATTCGTTAAACATTTTTTGCTTTTATTTAGAATTGCTGTTTTTCCTCTTCCTGGCTGAGTGAGGCACAGGTGACGTAGCCCTGGCCTTACAACTGCATCCTGGAAAGCTACATCATCTGTGCCTTCCTCTGAAATCTGGGTGATGGACTCAGAAAAAAGGGCACCATTAAAAGATTGTGAATAATGAGAAAATGCAGCTATGCAAACAATAAAAACCCTTAAATTATCTAATCGATTCTAGATTGTCCTTACCAAACTTTTCTAAAAGGGAGTTTGTTGTCATTTTTAGGAGGTGAAGTTCCTCTTTAAGAGGACATCAATAGACATCAACAAATAAAACCAAAGTCACATGCATTTAACCAGTTACTTACAGTCCAAAAATGCTGATTACTGTAATGGTTTACCCTTATTTAAAACCGGTCTCCAGCCAAAAGGTTTCTCTTTTTTTGAAACCACGGGGAAGGGTTTGAATCTGTGTCAGGTTTTTCTTCCTGTCTGTCATGTTAGGGGGATTTCCCTTCTTTTTGTTCTGGTGTTATTCCTATGATGTTTTGTATAATGCATTTCTGCAACCCAACTGCACTCCTATTGCCTGTGTAGAATGTCACAAGATTTCTTCATACTTCAAAAGACTATCAAAGTGGCAGCGTTTGTAGATAGCCCCATCTACTCAGGAAGTTCTACCTATGCAAGGCACTTCTTCTCACTGCCATAGCCATGGTTAATGTAGTGGAGTGCCTGGTTATATCAACACCCTAAGCGACAACACTAGCCAAAACCCAAAAGTATAGTCAGGCTGGGACGCTGCAGCAGGGAGACAGTGAGGGAGTGTGGCTGGGTAAGCATAAAAGTCTTAGAGGGGGGAAAAAGTGCCATATGTCTCAGTAAGCTCTCCACAACAGCATCCACTGACGTGGAATAGTGTCATCCCTAAGGTTTCACTCAAAATAGATTTTTCTGTTATATTCTTTCTTGGTGCTGTTTAAGACAATGGGGCACAGTTCAACACAATACTGATAAATTATTTCTGCATAAGATTTATGCTTTATGTGCTTGTACCTCAGAGCGAAATGACAGAAACGGTATAAGTGAACGCTGTGGCTTGATTTCTGAAAAACATAACATCATCATGAAGACAAAAGAAAATAACCAAGCATTGTGTTTCTATCACAAAGGATGTTCATGTATCACCTGCTGTAACCTTTGACTTTGCTTCCTCGCGCAATTTCTCTAGTTCTGCTTTCAGCTTCTTGTTTTCATCGTCTGCCTCCTGTAGCTTTCTATTTTAATAAAGAAAATGGAATCATAAAACATAGCAGGCAACTTACTGTATTATTCTTCATGTCTTATGTATGAGTTGCTGACACACTCATATGGCAGCATGGTGCCAAGGCAAAAGACATCCGATTGTTAAACAGCATCATAAAAGATCACTAAATGCATTATGCTAGCAAGAGACAACTATAACTTATGGATGAATCCAGAAAACCACTAAAGAAAGGAGCATCATTGTGTGACTTGCAAGATGTACACATGCAGGATATACTTCAGACAACCCACCTATCTGTCTCAAGGTTCTCAGATTTGAATTTGTTCAACTCCTCCTGAATAGTCTGCTTGGCTCGGATCTCTGCATCAAGGGCCGACTGGAGCTCTAAACGTCCTGAAGCCTCCAATTTCTGCAGTCTGCGTGCCTTCCACTGGCTTTCCTGCAATGGAATACAATGCAATAAAACTCGCCTTATTGGGACCCTAGTGTAAAAACTGTAGAGGTCAGCATTGGTTCATTCATCGTGCAAAGACATGTCACAACCTTTTTATGTGGCAAATCCACAAGTAAATATAGATATAATTGATGATTTACAGTTTGTATTTCTTGCTTCAAAATTTTCAAGTCTGTTGTATACATTAGCTGCATAGCTGGTATTGCTTGAAGGGATGATTCAAAATCTGCTCTCTGATGTCTCTGGGCCTGCACGACAGCCCTACACTAGACAATTTTCTTTTTCAGCATACAACTACTATGCCACACATACATATGTACTAACTTTGCCTCTAAATAATCCAGTGGACCATAGCTTCACTAAGTCCTCCAAGTCCCTCTTCTGAAACACTGATATCTTTTCATGGCAGCCAAGAAATATTTTCCGCTAAATCTTTTTGTTTTTCCCATGCGTATAATACCAGAAACACAATGGGAAAGAGATGGGCCTAAAAAACCCTTATGGAAGGCCAAAAGAGAACTGTAGTGTGTCTTTCACCAAACATTTTCAACCTTAACAGCTTAGGATATTTTTTTATTTTAATTGAAAAATAATTAAAGTTGACCCTTGTTGCATCATACCCCTGTCTTGCTGGAAGGAGTTTGATTTCCTGAACTCTTCAATGCCTCAAGCTCTTCAGTCATTTTTACAGATAAAGCCTGTAGATATATGCGAGACTGCTTCTCATCATTCACCCTAAAAACATTAGACATAGTGGTCAATATTATGGAATGAACTCTGTAGAAAAACTGAAAAACATTAGCAAAAGGATGTTTCCAAATAAGTTAAATCAGGACCCCTGAAATAACAATGTGTGCACCCCCAGTTCAGAGCATCCCCTCTTTCTCCAAGAGTCATTTCTTCCAAGGGGGGAGAGGGGCATTTTCACAACCCCTGCCAATAAACCATGGCAATCCAGCCTGGAAAACGGAACTTGCAGCTTATTTTATACTAGGAAAAGATTTACTGGGTGACTTACAAAATCAACTACACAAGAGCAGACCACACAGCTTCAGACACAGAAAGACAAAAAAAAGCCTTATTTGGTGAACTTGGCTGTATTCGCTGAAGTCTCCTCTGAATAGCTGCCAACAGTCATCCCCCACCTCTTCACCTCAGAAATCAGAGAATGTCTTGTATTCCCTGGAAAAAAATAAATGTGTTCTGTAAACAGTGGCAGTGCCCAGCATGTGACCTCCTGTGCTCACGTTGCAGAAGGGCAGCTGCTTGGCAATGGACCTGGAAGACTGCTGCTAGCACTGTAGCAGTGGTGACCTCTACCATACACTGATTTGCAGCTTCCACGTGGATCAATCATATATGAGATATGCATACTTACAATGGCCCAAGCTGGACCAATGTAACTATCAAAATAAAATTCATGCCTATACAACAGCTTTACGTAACCAGCAAAGTTACAACTTGCAGCATGCATTGGCTGCAATAGTGGCAGAGGAGATTCTTATTAAAGTTGCTGCGGGTAAACATAACCTTTAAAAAAAGTTTCTGCAGGTATATCTTTAAACTACACCTATATGATCACGCCTTATTATTACAGTGGCGCTCTATGTGTGCCTCATGCAACCTATTTCACTATCTGAATTGTTTAACAAGTATCAATTCTGTGATCCAATAGCTGACATTCACATTTGCCTCTTAACTATGGTGTATCAGTGGATAATCAAAAATATTAAATATGGTATTAGAAAGATGTGTAATAGAGCAGGGGTCTTCAATGGAACTATAAAAACTGTGGCCAGAGTGGCATGACACACTAGGCCTGACCCAGTTAAACCTCACATTCAACGGAATGCATGAAAAAGGTTAACTGAGTCACTTACAAAACATACACAAGAGCAGCACACATGGCTGCAGACACACCAAGACAAAATATGTAATTAGGAATTTCAGTGTATGTCTCAAAAAAGGTTTTGTTCAGATGACAGTTTTTTTTCTTTAACAACAAATTTGGAGGATTGAACAATACTTAAAAATCTGTCAGTTATTATATCAGCAAAGAACTTTTATATACTTTTCCATTCTGAAAATTCTATATTATCGGCACATATTTAAAACTAAAAAGAGGAAAAGCTGGGTCGCTGATAGCTGTACACAAAAAACTGCTTACCACTGAAGAATGTCTGTGATTTGGGCCTCCCAGTTGGCCAACGTTTCTTTCTTGTCTTCTAATAACTGTATTTCTTCCTCCAGTTTTCTTTGAGAGGCAGCCATCCTTTCCGATGTGGCAGTAATCTGCAAAGCAAAAATAAGTCATTAACAGCATGCCAGTAACAATCTTACAGATAAGAGGTGGACAGTCTGGGGCCTAGATCCCCTAGAAAACAGTTATTGATGTCTAACTGAAGGCTGTAGTTGTCTGTGAGCAAGGGCAAAGAGTAAAGGTCTGGGAAACATACTTTGATAAATGGGGTATTTCAGATAAAAACAAGTAGAACGACAGTACTGGGAAAAGACAACTATACAAAAGTAATTCCAACGTCTCACCCTCTTCAGATCTTCCTCGAGTTTCTTGTTCTCTTCCTTCAGCTGATTCTTCTCCCGTTCGTTTGTTTTTTTTATTTCCTGAAGTTCCTCCTCTTTTGCTCTTGCACTGATTCAAATGCAAAATAAATAAAGGAGTATTGCCTATAAAAATCACATTTATCCCATCTCCAAGGAATAAGCAGAATTTAGGTAAAGTAAACATGTAAACGCTGCATAAACTGTTGGCGCTATATAAATCCTGTATAATAATAATAATAATAATAATAATAATAATAACATGAGCGCATGATAAGTGTGGGCCCAAAAACACATCCCTGGAGTGGGAAATACTCTACAAAGCCAGGATAAAATGGACCTAGCATAGATATGCATGAATGCGGCCATCCTTGGCTCTGCAAGATGTCTTTTAGTCATCTCTACTTTAGATATCTGATGACGAGCAGATTGATGCCTTGCTTTTTGCATACTCAGTCTTGAGACTCCAGCCTACTGTGAGCATTTCTCATCATTGTTTTATTGCTATGTATGCCCAGTTGTAGTTCTACCTCCAGTCACTACTACAGTGAATGGATATAAGTTAGGGGGAAATTTACAGGTTTGCATAAAGGCATATTTTTAAAGTAGTGAATGGCATTCACCATGACACATTCATTGGTTATGAATCATTCACACATTCGCCAGGATATTAGGTGCTTGATAACCTCCATTAATTTGGAGAGTCCTGGCAAAAACCTTTAAATAAAGATTACATGAAAAAAAAAAAAAAGCACAAGCAACGATTTTTGGCAAAGGTCACATTCATGGCTTTAAAAACATGCCCCATAACTCCTGATCAACGTGAACAACTTAACTTCCCAAACATTGCAATGGAAATTCAACAAGCTTAAGAAAAAAATAATCAGCAAAAACCCCACGGCTGGATGGATATCCAGACAATTTTTATAAACCATCCATTGAAATATCCCCCGTGCCAACAGATCTCTATAACCATTACACCCATAAGACCCAGTTTCCCAAATTTAAGAAAACCTATATTAAATGGATATTGAAAAACGGGAAAACTCGCATTCAGTCTTACCACCTAACCTTGTTATTTAACCACCTCAGGACCGCCCACCGTCAAATGACGGCGGAGCGGTCCTGCTCTTCCAGCGGGTGGACGTCATATGACGTCCTCCCTTTAAGCCGGGATTGCGCGCGCCAATCCACCATTCTGACTTACGCTCAAAAGGGCAAAAAGTTATAGGTAAATTATATCCAAAAGAATTTAAACCCTTTGACCCAGAATACCCACATTACCAATATCTCTAGACAACCGTGCCCCCTATAAAGTTACCTACCAAATATTTTTAACAGACCTATAGGTAGGTCGGCACCCCAAAAACGACTAATAAAAAAAGAATTCGAACAACTTAAAGGTAACGTTACAAACCCTTCAATTCAACAAGTGCAACTAGTCCTCAATACCCCGTACAAAAATTTCGGTACTTACACTGGAAACGGTTTTTAGCAACGAACACGAAAAAAAAAAAAAAGTACATTAGAAATAAATTTC
>BLSH010218195.1:0-87800 GCA_018402905.1 Glandirana rugosa
ATTTTGATAGCAAAAATTTGACTTCCGGTTTCAGCCCCCTAGGGGGCGTTTCTTGTTCTTATCGCATTTGTTATAAATAAGGGTAGTGACAGGAGGGGGTTATACCCCAGATGACGGCTGCTGGAGCCGAAACGCGTCGGGTTTCCTGACCCTTCCTGTCACATTTTTATTGAGAGCTCTTTTTATTCCATATATTGTGAGTATTATCCAATCTTTTTTGCGCAATAAATATTGTTATATACAGTATTACACTATTGCGGTTTTCTTTCTACCCATTGCGATTTGGAGTACAACATTACTGTTGGAGACTTACTACCTGGAGAATTTGGAGCCATCCATCCAGACAGGAATCGTTTTCCTTGCACTCCGGATCACATGGATAGATGACTTCATTCCACCACATCCCAAAGCTGGCTATCCGGGTCCTATACATCTCCTATTTGGACCCTGAGGACATCAGACGACCCATCCCGGAGATATTACCTTGATATTCGCGCATTTCCTACAGGCTTCTGGTAAGCTTACATCCATACCATATATTGGATTCATCAGAACAGTCTGTGGGTTTGAGTGCCTTTATACAGTTAATGATCTTGAACTGCACATAACACATATGGATCAATGAGTTATGGGAAACACTTTGTATACAGATACCGTCTTTCCATTGGGACTTGTTTGAACAGTCTTTATATATATTCTACTCACTTTATACCACTTTGATTCCTTATATTTCATAATTTTTGGGCGCTGCAACTATTGGTGGACATTTTTAGAACAATTGGATCAGTTGTTATTTGTGAGCGGCCCACTCTTCATAATTTATTTTATTATATTCTCATCCTAATAACATTGTTTCTGTATTTGTGTGCGCGGGCTTCTGCTTGTATATAAATCCAACTGTGAGTAATGAGCTTATCTTTTTTCAGGAAGAGAAAGTCTGACTAACAGGGAAATACACAGTCGATCCGCCCCCTGCTCTGTGAGTGACAAGCAATTTGCTTATCTCCTTCACACAGCAGAGAAAGTTTTACACGCCCCCCTCCCTCCTCAATGTCTCAGTATAGAGGTGGGTGGGGAGGCTTGTGACATCACAACTCCACCCACCAAACTCCAGCAAACACAGACACCCTCTGATTTCAGAGTTTTACAGAGCTGCTAGTGCTTAAAGGAAGGACATTTGCAAGGTAGGAATAGATGCAGGAGGCTTGCATGTATATATACATTAATACTGTGTCATTAGTTTATACTGGGTGGGTGGTGGGTTTACATCCACTTTAAGGAACAATTCCCCTTTTCTTGGAGGGAGGCCAGTATTCCCCATCTTGGGATCACCCTCCCTTCCTCTTTTGATTGCATTTACGAATCAAACAACCCCCACTTTACAAAAAGTTGCAAACTGATCTAGCGCAGTGGGAATCACTTGGCTTATCCTTGCTGGGGAATGTAAATGCAATCAAAATGACCCTATTACCGAGGATCCTCTATTTCTTTCGCTCTCTACCCGTCCCAATCAACGAATCTCATCTAAACAGACTACAATCCGCAATTATCAAGTTTATTTGGGGAAGTAAGGGATACAGTCTTTCCAAGCATATCTTATACAGACCCAGACTCGGGGGGGCTTGGGTCTACCCAACCCATGGTGTTACTACATAGCAGCACAAATGGCCCAATTCTCCATTATCTATGCCAAAGGCCCTAAACCTGACTGGGTATCTATGGAGACAGGCCACCCCCTCGTACACCTTAGACTATATAGCCTGGTGCCCCTCTAAACTTCGACCCCCTCATTCTCGCCCCGACGCTCTCGCACTCCATTCAACTTTGTGACAAGATCCACAAATCTAACATAATCACATATCCCTGGCACCCCATGTCACATATATTTAATAACCCTTTTTTTCCCCCTGGTCAGGACATCAGGGGCCTTTGGGTGGTGTTTAAACAAAGGTCTATTTAGGATTGTTAACTATTTTAACTCAAGGGGCCCTCTAACCCCCAAACACTGCTCTGCACAATTGGAAATGCCCCCCGCTGAGAGGTTCCGCTTCTCCTAAAAATCTAATTTCTTACATTCCATCTGGAAAGACAAGTCAGTCCCCTTAACTGCCACTCCCTTTGAACGATGGTGTTCAGAAATCTCAGACATTAGGGGAGGAATCGCTTTAATCTACTCAGGCTTGGTCGACCCACAGTGGAAGGCCTCATACATGTGAGCTTGGGAAGTAGACTTTGGGATGGACTGAGATATCGAAACCTGGCATCGGACATTCTCCAGGTCCTTCAACGGTATTCTAAACACTTCTCTGATTAAGGTGAATATTAAGCTTATGACAAGATGGTACTTGGTTTCATTCCACCTAGCTGGGATGTTCCCATCCCCCTCCCCTCTTTGCATTAGGGACCGTGGGCATGTAGGCTCCTTTCTACACATTTTTTGGGAATGCCCCAAGGTTAGAGGCTTCTGGAATCACCTGTTCCAGTTATTACGCGAAATCACCAACTCTGAAATCCCCCAGATAGCTCTCCTTAACGAGCCCGCACCTACCTTATCCAAACACACACAATCGCTAGTTTTCTTTATTTTATTAGGGGCAAAGCTGACAATCGCCCGGGCGTGGAAGTTCCAATCGGTCTATGTCCGGTCAGTAAAACGTAAAGTGTCTTGGATAATGGCACAAGAAAAGATTTCCGGCATTATCCTAAATAAGGTTCAGAAATTTGAACGTATTTGGAAACCATGGGCCCATTATATGGGTGTCAAGTTATGACCATACCCCCATATACCACCGGACTTCCGTCCCGGTCCTGGATTGTCAGCGCTGTATCCCCTACTCAACTCAAGTAGCCATCCTCCAATCACAACTCTCTTCTCTTCTTCCTCTCCTTTTTCTTTACTACTCATTTTTCTCTTTCTATCCACCGCTCATTCCTTTGGTCTGTCCTTCCTCTACTTTCTCCAGCAGCTACTAGTGTCTAACGATAACTGATGATACATTATGGTTTGTCTCAGACCCCCTAGGATGTATGCTGGGGTAGTGGGTTACCTAGCCAATTGGTATCCACCACCCTCTTTTAAACAACTGGTCACATATCCCCTGTTCGCTATTAAGGCTCAGGCCTCGAGCTCCAATTTTGAGCTCTGCTGATCCCAGGGTCAGTGACTAGGGTGAGCTCTCTGTAGAGGGGGGGGGACCCCCTGGGGCTAGCCCCCCGGCCACAGCTTGATCCCGATGGGGTGGCTGGGCCATTGCCCCGGGGGTCCTAACCTTCCTCGAACCACAGTTACCAGGAGTTACACCAACCACCCTTTAGTTGTACTTCAGCCTTCACAATTTAAACAGTCACTAATCCTGAAAATCTATTTAAAGAATGTGATTCCTTCAGGAAAGCTGTAACCACTTTCCCCCAGTTTCTGTTATGTTTCTGGCCCATGTATGGCCTTTATGTTTCATTTGATCATAATGCCTAACTGTGGTATCTGTATGAAAATTCTTTCAATAAAATATATTGTAAATAAAAAATTGTTGTAATAAAGATACTTTTATTTTATGATACCAAGTGCCTGTGGTGTGCCTGCAAAGTCCTGTCTATTTTTGAAGGAGTTGCTCCTTTAATCCTTTTCCATCTACTGGCTTTAATTCTGTACACTATCAGTTTTTAAATATCCAAATCACTTTATCTAACCAACTGCACCAAACCCCCATGGAGCAATCTTTACCCCTTTATTTGATGCAGAGACAAAAATTACTTACCTGGGAGTATCTATTCCCCAAAAATCATCATAACAAAACCCATCATCACTCAACTGTTACGCTCCCTTAAAACAATGACTACTACTACTATTGGTTGCATTTCAATATCTCTAATATGAGCAGAGGCTGTTTAATAAAAATGGTCACATACCCTAAACTATTTTACACTATGTAGGTCTTCCCTATTTATCTTAAACACTAATCATAAATGTATCTATAGGAGGTTTCAGGAATCTGCCTGGGGCAGTGGCAGAGCAACCATAGGCCTGTGCATTTTACAACAATTCCCAATAATGTAGGATTGACTCAGTTTTATGGACCTCTAACTGTACAAATGGGCCTCCCTCACCAGATATGTAAGGGACTGGACACAGCACTTCAGTGTATACCGATACAGAATTTGGTTCAGTACATGTTAACTCTCATCAACCTGGTGTATGTCCTCCATATCCATAAAAGGGCTTTTGCCTATAGAGGTTACTGTAAATCTGCTCTTGTATACTACCTGGCTTGTGTGGCATAAGATGGGTACCTATAATATCTTAAATCCCCATACATCTGTTTTTCAAACTTTGTGGAAAAACTTGGACCTACCAGAATCCACAGGACTTCCCCCACCCTCAAACACCATCAAGAACTACATCAAATTCCTAGTCAAAACCACCAACAAAAAACTAATACCCTCAAATGCAGCCATGGAGATACTGTATATCCATACTTCTCTAATAAGCAACTTTTCCTAAAAGCAAATTATTTTATTACCTTCACTGTTTAAAAAAAAAAAAAAAAAACCCAAAAGACTGGGAAAACCTACTGGAAACACTTCTGAGCTTGCCCTGACCCAGATAAGAAAGAAGTCTTACGTTTAAATAATTATTTCCATCTCCGGACTATATTTCCTTAACTGGAGTCATTAAATGGACAATCCTTCCCCCAGCTACAGATGGATGACATTCTAAAACCCCTATGACTATCCTAGGAAACAATCAAATTTGCAATGTACCATGATGTAACTATGATGCTCCAATTCTTACATCATTCCTACACATCCCCACACGATCACTCCTTGTGGGCCTCTTCCTTGAATGTGGACAGACCAATTTGGACTGCAGTGGTACGATATGCCACTTTACATCCAGTGAACTATCTCCCCTTAATCCCAGAGTGGGCACTTTTCAGATTCATAGACATCCCGAGAGTCAAAAGCTCCAAAGACTGCAAACAATTGCTCACTATTGTGCCTCTTGTGACAAACAAAGCCAATCTCCATTAATGGTTTTACCTAACGCCCCCCTTCCATTTCATTGCTTAAAGAAAAGCTATTGTATGTACTCTGTATGGACTGGGTAGAGGCTTCCTTGCAAAAAAAAAAAAAAAAATGTAATTCAGTGACATTTAGGAGTCATTTTATTTATTCCAAACTTATCTGTTGACACCCAACAATAGCACAATGTTTTTGAAATGCCCAATGGTATCTAACTAGACTATGAGCTAAAGACCCTGAAATCACACTCCCACCTTAACTCCCACTTTGTGACTTGCTGTCTGAGGCCTCTCCCCATCTCTTTTCTATCCTGCCAGACACAAACCGACCTACCCAAATAATGCTCAATACTGAACTCTTGTTTTATTAGCTTAAAGCGTAATTTTCCCTTTTCCAACTTCTCCCCCCTCCTCTACCACACATTTATTTTTTTGGGGGAGATCGGATACCTGGTTTTCACAGGTACCTGCTCCCATTTCAATTCACCCCCACCCCAGAAGGCTGCAGGACCATTCAAAAAGCGGATTCCCTTAGTAAACATGCCGTCACCGTGGACCCAAATTCCAGTGAGGAACTGGCCTGGGTGAGGACAGCGATAGATCCTTTAAAAAGGTAAGTGTCCTTTTATTAAAAGTCGACTGCTGACTTCATTTTTTTCCAGACTGAAGGTCCTCTTTAGTCACATTCTGTATGGCTTAAAGGACTATTGCTCAGTGCTACTTAATCAGCAAAATGTTGCGGTCACCTTTAATGTTGTATGAAATCTCATTTAGAGGTTCTAACCCTTTTCCACTCCAAGACATAGGCAAAAACCTACCATAAGGTGGATATTGTAGTCAGAATGAAAAAAAAAAAAAAAAAAAAAACAGCAAATAGAAGAAAAAAGAGGAACGCTTCTACTTTTTTCCAGTTTTTAAAATGCTCAAATTGATACTCAAGTGAAACTGCTACCTGTCATGTCTGGTTTTTCCGATGGACTCGTGCATTCCCTCCATCTCATGTCTTAGTGATATCAGTTCTGCTTCATTCTCCCCCAGTTCTCTACGGAGCACTTTTGTCTCATTGGCATGTTCAGTTTTCCGACGTGCAAACTCTTCCCGCAACTGGCAAAGGTCACTCTCCAATTGTTGATTCCTCCTTTCAAGTTCCAATCTCAGCTGGGTCATCTCAGAAACATGAATTGAGCCACTGATAACAGGCGAAGCAACAGCCTGCTGTGTCTACACCAAGACAAGCAAATGGAATGATTAACAAAAGTTGATGTAGATATGCAGTACATACATTTTATCATTCATCACAAAATAGATGATATAGAATAGATCAGAACACACACTCCTTACCTTTACTCTTTCCAGATCCTCTACAGCCTGAGCCTCACTCCTCTCTCGCAGCTTCCTCTGCCTCTCCAATTCTATGGCCAAATCTTCTGCTAATGATTCGGCCTAATAAAAAAAAAAAAAAAATCTTAAAAAAAATAAAAAATAAAAAGCTTCTGGCCAAGTCAAAAGATATGGTCGTCAAAAAATGGAAATGAGAAGGTGGTCCCCATTGCTTGAGGCAGAGTTATAGAAATTTCAAGTTTATAATACTTTGTTTAATAAGCATATCCATTCACTCAGTTTGAGCAGCTCCTAAGCACCATCCTGTGCTCCTCTATTTCCGTTATGTGCCAATGTAATTCTCATATACTTAAAATTGCTGCTGACCTACCAACTCCTATGTAATTTCCTACTTTGGTCTTAATTTAGTGTTCATGAAAAAGTTCATATGCTTCCATACATCTCTTCACAAACTTTTTTTTTAGGACAAGCCACTTAGGTTCATATCACTCACCTCTCTTCTACTGGCTTCAGCTTTCTGCAAGTCTTTTCTCAACATCCTCACTTTCTCCACTGCTGCCTCTGCCTCATCTTCCTTTTCATTAAGCCTGCGAGACAGACGACCATTTTGGGAATTCAGCCCTTCACACTTCTCATCCAGTGCACGCAGCTCCTCCTGCAGTCTTCTCTGCTTCTCTAAAGTCGTTCTAAGTTGCTCTCCTTGAGATTTCAGCTGCTCCAACATTTCAGAGAGATCCTAAGTTGAAAAAGAGCAAGATCATGTGTACAGTGCCTTATCTCAAATAATTTAATTTAAAGGGAACCTGTCATGAGACACACATAAAGGCTGCTGTTGATGACCTCTTATTTTGAAGATACTATTTGCCTGGTTGTCATGCTAATCCTTAACTTTAATACTCTGATACACTGACCTCCAAATAAATTAATTGTGACTTTTTCTATGAATATTTTTCTGTATGCTTGTCCTAGGTGTGTGAGACAGAAGCACCGAAGCTAGACATAGCCAAGCAACTAGCATCTCTGTTTTTAATGCAAATGATTAGTAGAAATTTTTTTTTTTTAATAGGCTAGCCTGTTTGTGTTGTCCAAAGTTCTTCCAAGTGCACCTAAATTCAAAGGCTAGTTCTAAAATTGGGTGGGTTGCCATTTTTGTTTAGCTTGCTTGGTGGAATTTCTGAACGGACACAACGGAAGCCTCCAGCAGCCAATGTGTTCTTGCTGGACTTCTAATGTGTCCCTGGACCTCTCCCCTTTCACTAAAATCACAAAAACATGCAAAGAGAGAAGAACTCATCTGCCCTTAGAAAAAATGGCCACTGAGAATAATTGGGGGGGGGGGGGGGAATAACAAGCCTACAATTATGTATAAGTATCTGCTTGTAGAGTGCCAGTAGTAAACATTTTTAAAGCTGCCTTTTGTACTGTTGCTTTACTTATGATAAGGGGGTGATTTGAGGGAAGTTTAAGGCCTCATGCACACGGACATTTCTAAAAAAATAAACAAAACGTCGGGCCCGACGTCAAGGAAATAAAGGCGGCGTTTTTCGGCGTTATGCATCTGCGTTTTTGAGCGTTAGTGAGCGTCGGCGTCAATAGGCGTTTTTTTAAAAAAATCATGCCTCTGCTATTTTTCAACCTAAAAACGTCGGCGTCAAAAAACGCCGGTATAATATTAGGTGGCGTTTGTTGGCATATTGTGGCGTCGGCGTCAAAAAATGCCAAAACGTTACAGCCTCAGAACGCGATGGCTGTGGGTTCTAGTTTCAGCTCACTAACGCCGACATCATCTACAGCTCAAAAACGCAGACGTTTTTTATGGGGCCATTGACTAACATGGAGAGCTGCAAAAAACACCAGAAAACGCCGGCGTCAAAAAACGTCCGTGTGTATGAGGCCTAAAGGAGTAGTACAGCCAAAGCTCGTTTGGCTGTACTTCTCCTGTGGATCACAGGAGTGCAATTCGTTCTGCACTCCTGTGACTCATTTTCATCTGAAGCCCAGCATGCACCCTATCTAGAAAGAGACTCGAGGAGGGTGCGAGTGAGCTTCACATGCCCACAGCTAAGATGTATGCATGTAAGATGTAAAAATGTATGTGGGCTGAACACCGCTTTAACTATGAATTTTTACATTGCTATACAGAGAGGCCTAGATGAGGCAGTGCAGCCGCTTCATAAATTTGCAAAATGTGTGCAACTTAAACCTTTTAAAATGCCAAAGTTTAGAGCGTGCCATTTTGTTTCTTCCAGGCTAGCTGGTAAGTGTGCTCAGAAAACTTTTGTTTGTGAAAGACAAAAAGTACTAAAGCCAGACACAAACAACTAGCATTTTCAGGAGATAGCAAAGGAAGCTCACATATTTCTGTCAAAGCAGGTGTACTGTAAATGAGCACTATATTGAAAAATATTACACTAACGGTATGGGTTTGAAACATGTACTGATTGTATTAAATACCCTTTTTATGTTTTTATTTATATTTTTCCACACATTTACATGCAGACCAAGTTGTTCAGCAAAAGTGACAGTTGCAGGGGTGAGGACAAATATACAATACTGCTGGGATGCTTACAATGGACATAGGGTTTTCCATATCTACATGCAGACCAAGCTGTCCAACAAATGTGAGTTTCAGGGGTCGGCACAAACCATTTAATAATGCCAGAGTGATTACAATGGTCAGCTTTTCTTTATGTGACAATTTTTTTTTTTGAGAAAAAAAAAAACACTGCCGTAACTGCGTATAAAGTCCGTTAAAAACTACTACATGCCCTTTCTATCCTACCTTGTCCACAGAGGGACATCACTGCTATGGAAAGAAAATGGAAAATCGAATTGGTTTAAAGTTAGAATCAACATGTAATACAGTACAATCACAGCTGGGAGACTAAAGAAAAAAAAAAAAAGTTCCACTTTAAAGTTTACCTTAGTACATCGATCTTTTTCTTGTTTGAGTGTTTTCACTTGTTTCTCGAGGGATTGGATATGTGCTCCTGATATAGAATCCTGCTCCTTGGACTTTTCTATGGAACAAATACGGATTTATACAACTATAGTAGTTATTGGTGAGTGTATTATCGTCATAGGATCACAAAAGATGAGGTAGAAATTTTAAATTCAAAAATAAATTAAACATATTTAAAATTACAATGTGGATATATAAGCAACCACAGAACAGTCAAGGGGGACCTTCCTGTCCCTCACTACCATTACCCCTAAATAAGGATAGTGCCAGAGCACAATATGCAAGCTTGGCGTATACAAGCATTCATGTCTTTGCCATGATGGTTGTAAAGAATTACATTCAGCTCTTCTGTCTGTATAGAATTCAGTACTCACCTGTTAATTTCTTTTGCAGTACTCCTATTTCCGTCTTCAAACTGCGGATCTCATTGTCTTTGTTGATTGTGTTTTGCATGAGGTCTTCAAAAATAAAACATTGAATGTTCAGAATGCAGTATGGTTCAGGCAGTTTTTGAAGAAGTAATAGTATGCACATGTACTCACCTTGATACTGATCTTTCTCTTGCCCCAGTTTAGTTCCTACACCATTACTGACACATTCGATCAGTGTTCCAGTGTCTGACAAGGAGCTAAAATGTGTATTTTAAACAGACACTTAAATAACAAAGTGAAATGAACTTAAAAAACTAAGCAATTAGTTAAACATTACTTGTCCTGAAAGATAACACACCCCAACCTCTTCCATCACATTTACATAATCTGCAAGGCAGAAGCGCAGAATATAACCCAGCACATCAAAAAGTACGTACAACACAGGACATGAGTCAAGGAACGACACATTTACCTATACTGAAAGGAAAGAAATAATGTCTGCCATTGATGGCTTTTCATTCTGCAAATGATTGCTGCCTGGCTGTCATGTTGATGTTCTGACTTCAACACCTTGAGTCTTCCAAAAATACAAAGTGTTTCAATGTTCCAAAAAAAAAAGTGTGTATCCTTTCAGTAAACAATTTCTGTGGGTATGTTTTCAACTCAAAATGCATAATCCCTGTACTATTAAAAGTGCATAAACATTTTTATATATATATATATATATATATATATATATATATATATATATATATTTATTTATTCACACACACACACGTATTATTGTGCATATGAACATAGATATTTCAGTGTTTAAAATACAAAAACTCCATTCATACACTATTTGGGGAAAACACATCAGTGTTTGAAAGTGCAAACAATCAGTTAATTTAAAATGTGATTGTAACTATATAGTGCCAAAAAGTAATTCTAGAGCCCCAACAAATAAATCCTTAATGCATGCAAAAAAAAAATCAAGTGTTATTTCTCTTTTAGAATACGGTGTCCTCCATTAACCGGTTCCCCACCGCGCGCCGTGTTTTCACGGCGGCAGTGGGGGAGCGCTGCGCGAATCGCCGTAAATAAGCGGCGATTCGCATTTGGCCACCAGGGGGCGCGCGCCCGCCGCACTCCTGGGGAGTGTGCCTGCGGCTCGGGCAGACCCGATGTCCGCCGGCGAGCCGCGATGAGCGGCTACAGAGAAAGAACGGGGAACCGCTGATGTAAACACGGCGGTTCCCCGCCCTGTCAGTGGGGCATGAGAGATCTACTGATCCCTGTCACTGGGATCAGTTAGATCTCTCATGCCCATGTTAGCCCCACCCCCCCACAGTAAGAACACACCCAGGGAACACTATTAACCCCTTCACTGCCCCCTGCAGGTTAACCCTTCATTGCCAATGACATTTATACAGTAATCAGTGGACATTTAAATTTCTGATCGCTGAATAAATGTCATTGGTCCCAAAAAAAGTGTCAAAATGTTCCGACATGTCCGCCCCAATATCGCATTACCGCTAAAAATCGCAGATCGCCCGCATTACTAGTAAAAAATTAAAAAAAAATAAAAACCCCAGTAATGAATTCTAACCATCCGTAAATGCGGCCACTTTTGCGCAAACCAATCAATAAACGCCAATTGCAATTTTTTTTATCGCAAATATGAGGAATTATATAAATCGGCCAAAACAGGTGAAAAAAATTTTTTTTTATATTTTTTTTTGGATTTGAATTTTAGCAAAAAGTAAGAAATTTGGGTTTTTTTGCAAAATGGTCTCTCTTCTTTTGTTTATAGCGGCGATCAGAAATGACGCAGAGGCGATCAAATACCACCAAAAGAAAGCACTATTTGTGGGAAAAAAAGGACGCAAATTTTGTTTGGGTACAATGTCGCACGACCGCGCAATTGTCAGTTTAAGCGACGCAGCGCCGAATCACAAAAAGTGCTCTGGTCCTAAAGTGGGAAATTCTTCCGGGGCTGAAGTGGTTAAACTCCCGTAGTAACGATATCCACCTTGTGTATTCAAATGTGAGGATGGCAGCTCACCTCAGGGCTTGATCTCATCAAGCATGCTTGTTAGCACGTCTCTCCTCCGTGTTGGTAGTGCCGATGGTCTGCCCGTGTATGTCCTCTCCAATTTTCTCCCAGATTAGGTCATATATAGACCGAGAAATCTCCCATAGTGTAAAACCATTATTTATTTTAATAAAAATAACAATTTATCACTCACCGTTTCACACAGATCAAACAGCAAGCTCCGATACAGTAGTAGAACCTTCGGTCAAGCCATGATCAAGCTTCATCCAACTCCTCCAGCCTCATACACACATACACATATACACACACACACACACACACACACACACACACATATACACACACACACACACACACACACACACACACACACACACACACACACACACACACACACACACACACACACACACACACATATATATAAAAAAAAAAAGTTACTGGCCGCCAGTTGCCCCACCCAACCCCTACCCTGCCCCGCCCCTAAACACGCCCTTGTAAATTATCTCATGAAATGACACTGTTAAATGTCTTATGCAGAAGCTACAAAAATAAACAAAAACAATATTATCAACATAGAGCATATTTCATTGATCTGACTGTGATGGATAAAATATGATTGGCTACATAGGCACCGCACCGTACACATAATTACTGACTTTAAGAAAATATGCGCTACAGACTGCAAGGTTGAGAGGTGTGCTACGCTAGGTGACTGGGCGGGAGTGACACCTTTTTAGGTTCGCACCGAACACATCTCTAAGGCTCCCTCACACCTGCGAGTTTTGTAAACACATACAAAATTGCATAATTTGCACGCATTTATAAAACATGCTAAAACCGCATCACGTTTGCTGCACCATTCGTTGTTGATGGCATCCTGAGCACTGCAAGCTGAGTGGTGTAAAAAAAATAAATAAATAAATAAATGATTAAAAAAACAAAAACTAAATGCAGCACATGCTCCATGAGCTACTTTGCCTTATGAAGGGTATCCCCATTTTAAATGAATGGGCTGCCCTATGCTACTGCATACATCCTCACACTACAATAACCTAAACACTCACACACCAATACCAATCAGAGCCTGCCTTACATTGGTGTGGTCTCAGTGCGGTAGATAGTAGTGTGAGTCAGTAAGGGAGTAGCCTGCCAGGGGCATAGATAAGGGGGGGTTTGGGGTGTTCAAACCCAACCAGAGCATCCTGCCAAAAATAAAAAGAGTCTCTGCCCTGTCGCCTCTCATGGCACCAGCACTGCAACAACAGACAGCGGAGTACAGCAGTCAGTATTGCGGACGAAGTGGATGCAGGTGGTCGGGTGTAAGGCACACTGTCACAGGCGCTTACGTCACACTGTTACGACCAGGCTGTGCTTTTTTCCTGGCAGACAGATCATAGACACAGTGGGAACGGGAGGCGTCTGTAGTCCGCCCACTGTGCCCGACTGTGTGTACACTTGTACTTCCCGTCTTGGACTTTTGAGGAGAAAGGAGCAGAGAACACGCAAGGTAGCTATACTGCTGCTAAGGAGCTGAGCCTCCCACTTTCTTTTTCAGCTTGCTTGCTGCCTGAGAGACGGTCATCACAGACCACTTGCCACCACTGCTGTGCTGCCATTAAGGTAAGTGAGTCTGTGGCAACTGGCAAAATTATTCACTAATCACTGGATTCATGGGTTACCATTTTCCACTGGTTGGTAGGTACCGACAGTCCAGCCTGGCTCTCTCAGCTATGTTGTGGTGCTGACTGCAGAGCCAATAGGCTGAGGGGTTTCCAGGCACAACAACATTGCTGCCTTAGCCAGGCTGGACTGTTTGCTGCCCTTAGTGCCCCGGCCCCTTTTTAATTGTGTTGATGAGCCCCGGTTCACACTAGGATGTGGTGCAAAAAACCTGCAACGCATCTCCCGCACAAGGCTGTCTTTAACACGGGGCAAAAGGGGCAGCTGCCCTGGGCCCAGCCACAGTCATTGTGGGGCACAAAGCAGCTGCACCTTGCAACTGCACTGCCCGTAAAAAAGATGGTGGCCAAATACTACTGGGGTGGAGTTGGACTACAGCTGTGTGGCTTGGTTCCAGGCTTGGTGCTCCGTCATCTCATCCAATTCCCAACCAACCACTGCCTGACCTGCCATCACGTGACCTCCACATCCCCCTAACAGCCAATCACTCCACCACCTAACAACCAGACCTGTGATCAGTGAGGAAGAAAGGTAGGGACAGCTCCTCCCTCCTCTGTAAAGTCCATGCTGAAAGTCTGGGACCTGTCCTCTTTGTCGGTGTCACACAGTAAGTAAATGACATGTGTAGGGTGTGGGGACACTGACAGCACCTGCTATGGTGATCAGGAAAGACCATTGTGAGTGTTCAGCAGACAATGTACAGGGATAGGAGATCAGACAGTACATGGATGGTCTCTGACCATCTCCTGTAGTACAACTGCAGTCTCTGACCATCTCCTCCGGTATGTCTGCAGTCTCTGACCATCTCCTGTAGTACAACTGCAGTCTCTGACTATCTCCTGTAGTACGTCTGCAGTCTCTGACCATCTCTTGTACACCTGCAGTCCCTGACCATCTCCTGTAGTATGTCTGCAGTCTCTGATCATCTCCTGTACTATGTCTGCAATCTCTGACCATCTCCTGTAGTATGTCTGCAGTCTCTGACCATCTCCTGACATCTGTATGATGTCCTCTACCAGTCTCTGACATCTGTATGATGTCCTCTACCAGTCTCTGACATCTGTATGATGTCCTCTACCAGTCACTGACGTCTGGATGATGTCCTCTATCAGTCTCTGACGTCCGTATGTTCTCTACCAGTCTCTGATGTCCGCATGATGTCCTCTACCAGTCTTTGACGTCTGGATCATGTCCTCTACCAGTCTCTGACGTCCGTATAACCTCCTCTACCAGTCTCTGACGTCAACATGATGTCCTCTACCAGTCTCTGGTAGGTACATGACAGACTAGAGGATAGGGACATGTAACAGACGATTGTGAGTGTTCAGCAGACAATGTACAGGGATAGGAGATCAGACAGTACATGGATGGTCTCTGACCATCTCCTGTAGTACAACTGCAGTCTCTGACCATCTCCTCCAATATGCCTGCAGTCTCTGACCATCTCCTGTACTAGGTCTGCAGTTTCTGACCATCTCCTGTAGTACGCCTGTAGTCTCTGACCATCTCTTGTATGCCTGCAGTCTCTGACTATCTCCTGTAGTAGGTCTGCAGTCACTGACCATCTCCTGTAGTATGTCTACAGTCTCTGACCATCTCCTGTAGTATGTCTACAGTCTCTGACCATCTCCTGTAGTATGTCTACAGTCTCTGACCATCTCCTGTAGTATGTCTACAGTCTCTGACCATCTCCTGTAGTATGTCTGCAGTCTCTGACCATCTCCTGTACTATGTCTGCAGTCTCTGACCATCTCCTATACTATGTCTGCAATCTCTGACCACCTCCTGTAGTACATCTGCAGTCTCTGATCATCTCTTGTAGTATATCTACAGTCTCTGACCATCTCTTGTACGCCTCAGTCTCTGACCATCTCCTGTAGTATGTCTGCAGTCTCTGACCATCTCCTGTAGTATGTCTACAGTCTCTGACCATCTCCTGCACTATGTCTGCAGTCTCTGACCATCTCCTGTACTATGTCTGCAGTCTCTGACCATCTCCTATACTATGTCTGCAATCTGTGACCACCTCCTGTAGTACGTCTGCAGTCTCTGATCATCTCTTGTAGTATATCTGCAGTCTCTCCTGTACTATGCCAGCAGTCTCTGGCCATCTCTTGTACGCCTGCAGTCTCTGACCATCTCACGTAGTATGTCTGGCAGTAAATTATATGTACAACCATTTGGTGTGTCGGGGCTGCAGTTGAAGCCCTGAAAACCTCATCAGTTGACCATCACCGGGATGCAGTTTCAAACCAAGCTATACATCCACACAATAAATTGAGTGTATGAGAGTCAGAACAAGCCGACCTTTCACCATGAAGGCCTCTTTCACACACACTGCAGTCTCTACTCATAGCTGTGTGTGCTCTGCTCATTGCTAATAACACATTCTAGGAGTTTTCTGTCTATTGGCGAGTCCCCCACCTCCCCAGTCCATTGTGTGCAGGCAGATGATGTGCTGTAACCTCTAGCAATCAATCAGTGAGCATTAATGATGTGATGTAACCTCCAGCAACCAATCAGTGAGAAGTCATGATGTGAATGGGGGGGGGGGGGCAAAGAAAATGTTTGCCCAGGGTCTAATCAATATTAAAAAGGTGGCCCTGGTCCTGCACCACATTCAAATTGCACTGCCCTTGCAATCTACAGCGGGTGTCAGTGAAATCTTAATGACAACCCAAATGCAGTGCGTTTGCCTGTCCCAGATCTGATGATACAAAATGACCATGTGATCCTATTTCATTGCGTTCCTAAAATCGGTGCATGCACGACTTTGGTGTAATGCAGTGCAATCTAAGCCCATTCAAAATGAAGGGGCTCAAATCGCAATGCACTGAATCGCATGTGAATTGCACAGAAATGTAATGCAGTTCCTGTGTGACTCATAGCGTAAACCAAGGCTAAGGGTAGTTCACACCTATGCATGAGGTGTGGCCTGCGTTTGCATGGGAATGGGCTGCTGTCCCTGCGGTAAATGCAGCTAAAAGGTCCTTGCACCTTTTCTAAAAACACAGCTGCAGAGAAATCACATTTTAAATTAAATTAAAATAAAGAACATGTTATATGCACAAGTGGCCCTGATGCCCCTCTTCTCTGTGTGCCACAATAGAAAGCTGCTTGCTACGGGGGGCACACAGTGCATGCTCGCTCCTGTGCTGCTTGGTTCCCCCGCTTCACCACTTGGTACCTGCTGCTGAAACCCCCCCGGGGAGAAAAAAGTATCTACGGCCCTGTAGCCTGCATCCACATCCCTGTACACTGCCGGTCTGTGTACACTTACATACTCAGACTTGTATCTCTCTCTGAAAGACCTCCCGGCTTCTCCCTGGTAGGCTGTACTCCGAAGCCCGCACTCTCGCTGCCGGACTCTTTTTCCTCCTCCTCGTTGTCCTGGGACGTGCATCATCTCTGCTGCCGGTTCGCTAAGCTGACAGAACACCGGCATGTCAGTGAGAAGAGAATCCGTGAGGTTGCACTGGAAACTACACTTCCCACTGTGCAGTGCGGCATGCAGAGCCCTCTGTGGAGATGACTTGGGGAGGTGGCTTGTGCGGCTTTGTCTGAGCCGAGCGAAGCCGAGCAGACTCGCCCCCCCACCCGAGCCGAGCGAATCCGCCCACCACCTGAGACAAGCTGGAACCCTCGCCAGCAATGAAATTCCACTCGCCAAACACACACGCATACATATACATAAACACAGTATCTCACAAAAGTGAGTACACCCCTCTTTTTTTTTGTATATATTTTATTACATCAAAATGACAAAATGTCCAAATTGGGCCCAAAGTGTCAATATTTTGTATGAGCACCATTATTTTCCAGCACTGTCTTAACCCTCTTGGGCATGGAGTTAACCAGAGCTTCAAAGGTTGCCACTGGAGTTCTCTTCCACTCCTACATCATGGAGCTGGTGGATGTTAGAGACCTTGTGCTCCTCCACCTTCTGTTTGAGGATGCCCCACAGATGCTAGGGTTTAGGTCTGGAGACATGCTTGGCCAGTCCATCACCTTTACCCTCAGCTTCTTTAGCAAGGCAGTGGTCATCGTGGAGGTGTGTTTGGGGTCGTTATGTTGGAATACTGCCCGGCAGCTTAGTCTCTGAAGGTAGAGGGATCATGCTCTGCTTCAGTATGTCACAGAACATGTTGGCATTCAAGGTCCCCTCAATGAACTGTAGCTCCCCAGTGCCAGCAGCACTCATGCAGCCCCAGACCATTACACTCCCACCACCATGCCTGACTGTAGGCAAGACACACTCGTCTTTGTACTCCTCACCTGGCTGCCGCCACACATGCTTGACACCATTCAAACCAAATAAGTTTATCTTGGTCTCATTAGACCACAGGACATGCTTCCAGTAATCCATGTCCTTAGTCTGCTTGTGGGCTTTCTTGTGTATCAGCTTTAGAAGATCGCTCTCTCTCTCTCTTTCTCAAATATTAAGTGCCCAATCAAAACACCATTATTTCATACAAATAGGGACCATCTAATAAACAAACGCCTTTGATGGATATATTCTTATTCTTGGATTATTTTATACTTATTTGCGATTGCTTTACTACTTGTATTATACGGTATTTTAATTTATGCCATTTACAAATGTCCAAAATTCAGGATTATAATCACCCTTCAGAGGATATACGCCATTCTGTATCAATTTATTATACTGACCAACTTCTCCAATCCATGTTATTTATCCCATTAACGTTTAGGCAATTAAGCAACATTAGATTGGGGGGACCTTATTTATGGGGTTACCAATATTTAATGGATATGCTTAACGCATCTGAAATAATATTATAGCAATGTGCTAACTAGGTATAGCAGAGTTACCACAAGCCGGATAGCAGTTCTTTATATGTACACATGCAGAGTTTCCTTTACACAATTGTTTTACTTATTGGTTTGACTTTCTTGTTTGATGTTGAAAAGGAAGAGTAGTGAGGATAAACCAAATATAGGTTTGGCTGGATTAATACACAAGGTGATGTATAGTTATATCAATGCAGATTGACATTCATGGAGACAGCTTAGTGTTATAAATATTGGAAAGGAATTCATCCGACCCCTACTCCTGATTAAGTCACTGTGACATAACACGTAGGGAGGAGTTGGGTGAAGCCTGATCCCCGAATCACAGCTGGACCGGAGGTTCTATACTGTATTGGAGCTTGCCGATTGTTCTGAATCAAACTGAGTGATGATGCTCTATTACGAGAGCGACACGCGTTGACGTCATATCCGGTCCGTTGCAGCCGTCCATGTCACATCCGCCCATGGTGGAAGGGAGCCGGTGGAACACACGCAGTCTACATACTATTGTAAACCAGGCGATTGTATCTTCATATGTGTAAGTACATTTTAAAGATTGCGCAATAAAGTGCTCATTTTACAGTCTACACTATGAGGATCTCGGTTTGTCTGAGCTGTTTAGATCGCATCTCCTTGCTGACAATTCCTTTTTGGGTATTCGATCGATTGTTCAGTTTGTCTAGTCAAGCATCACCCTCACCAGCATTTAGCGCTTATGACCTCTGAGTGAAAAGCAGTAGGTCTAATTTCTCTGGTGAGTGGGGACACAAAGGGGTTCTGGCACCCGTCACTCTGCACCTAGATTGTTGTTGGAGCACTTTTAAAGCACGTTGTCACTTTGAAGCACTGAAAACACTGAGACTTTTTTGCATTTACATTGTGTATGATTTACATATATGGGCACTTATTAAGTTTTGACATGTGTGCATAGATTTACTATTCATGCTTCACTAATTGAAATATTGCCATTATATTAGGGGAGGCCATTCTTTACAGCAGGTATTTACCTGAGTGGAGCTTCCCTCCTTGGTTCACGTTTTGTACATTGGTTATTCACTTTGTTTATTCACATTGTTTAAACACATTTAATTATATTTGGCATTATTACAGGGAAGGCGCTGCTTACTGAGTAGTGTTTTTAATAAAATAATGTGTTTTACACTATGGGACATTTCTCTGTCTATGTATGACCTAATGTGGGGGCAAACTGGAAAGAAGTGTTTAGAGAGGACATACACGGGTAGACCATCGGCACTACCAACATGGAGGAGAGACGTGCTAACAAGCATGCTTGATCTATATGAGAATATAGATCAAGCCCTGAGGTGAGCTGCCATCCTCACATTTGAATACACAAGGTGGATATCATTACTATGGGAGTTTAATGGGAGACAAAGTATTATAAAAGAAAAATATCACTTGAAGATTTTTTTCTGCATGCATTAAGTATTTATTTTTTGGGACTATACAATTACTTTTTGGGGTAATATAATTACAATCACATTTTAATTGAACTGATTGTTTGCACTTTCAAAACACTGATGTGTTTTCACCAAATAGATGGTATATGAATGGAGTTTCTTTGTATTTTAAATACTTAAAGAATTATCTATGTTCAGATGCACGAGATATATATATATATATATATATATATATATAATCTATTTTGATGCACTTTATGTAGCACGGAGCACTTTACTAGAAGGATTATGCAACTTAAATTGAAAACATACCCTCGGAAATTATTTACTGAAAGATACACACATTTACTCATTTTTTGCAACATTGAGACACTTTGCATTTATTTTTGATTGGAGATTTCAACATTGGATGCAAAGCGCCACATCATATTTTTATTTGATTCTGTGTATACATGTGGGAAAACATTGTGTTGATGTGAAGGGCTGCTAAAATATCTAACATTATCCATAGAGGTAGCACATAGAGACTACTCCACTTTATCTTAACACCTTAAGTCACTAATCCAGAAAAAGCAAGCAGCATACTTTTTTTCTTCTTTGGTCAGTCACTCAAAGTACTAAAAGCAGGGGGTCAACATCAAGGGTGTGCTTAGATGGTTATATGCAGCATGCTTTCAGTTGCATTCCATCTGTGCTTAAAGTTTAAAACATTTCCACGCTCCATCTGCATTCCTTTAAGCTTTCTGGCCTGAAATTGACCCACTTTTGACCTACATAAAAGTGAAAAAGATAGTAAGCTGGTATTACCTGTGCAACAATCTATCAATCTTGCCTGTGGGTAACTGCATCCTCTCGATGTATACACATCAAATAGTTAGCCAATTTGTAATTTAGACGCGCTCGCTATTAAGTAAACCTAATGGAATCCAATGAGATCAATATGGTACCTGAATTAACATAAATCAATAACTTATGTACCTTATGTGCCAGTGCATAATTGACCATATATAAAACTACAGGGTGGGCCATTTACATGGATACACCTTAATAAAATGGGAATGGTTGGTGATATTAACTTCCTGTTTGTGGCACATTAGTATATGTGAGGGGGAAACTTTTCAAGATGGGTGGTGACCA
Source organism: Glandirana rugosa (assembly GCA_018402905.1). Lineage (NCBI taxonomy): Eukaryota > Metazoa > Chordata > Amphibia > Anura > Ranidae > Glandirana > Glandirana rugosa. Next base: position 20,784 of record BLSH010218195.1, read on the forward strand.
TGGCAGCCATTTTGAAGTCGGCCATTTTGAATCCAACTTTTGTTTTTTCAATAGGAAGAGGGTCATGTGACACATCAAACTTATTGGGAATTTCACAAGAAAAACAATGGTGTGCTTGGTTTTAACTTTTGGTTGGTAACTTTATTCTTTCATAAATTATTTACAAGTTTCTGACCACTTATAAAATGTGTTCAATGTGCTTCCCATTGTGTTGGATTGTCAATGCAACCCTCTTCTCCCACTCTTCCCACACTGATAGCAACACCGCAGGAGAAATGCTAGCACAGGCTTCCAGTATCCGTAGTTTCATGTGCTGCACATCTCGTATCTTCACAGCATAGACAATTGCCTTCAGATGACTAAGGGGGTCAGATCGAGAGACCTTGGGGGCCATTCAACTGGCCCACGACGACCAATCCACTTTCCAGGAAACTGTTCATCTAGGAATGCTCGGACCTGACACCCATAATATGGTGGTGCACTATCTTACAGGAACTATGATGTCGGTGTTAGGGAATTGCTGGCCATCAAGTCGGCTTTGGAGGAATGGTGGTACCTCCAGGAAGGAGCAGCTCACCCAGTATTGGTTTTTACTGACCATAAAAAACATAAAAAACCATATGTTGTGAAGATACGAGATGTGCAGCACCTGAAACTACGGATACTGGAAGCCTGTGCTAGCATTTCTCCTGCGGTGTTGCTATCAGTGTGTGAAGAGTGGGAGAAGAGGGTTGCATTGACAATCCAACACAATGCGCAACACATTTTATAAGTGTTCAGAAACTTGTAAATAACTCATGAAAGAATAAAGTTACGTTAAAACCAAGCACACCATTGTTTTTCTTGTGAAATTCCCAATAAGTTTGATGTGTCACATGACCCTCTTCCTATTGAATAAAACAAAAGTTGGATTCAAAATGGCCAACTTCAAAATGGCCGCTATGGTCACCACCCATCTTGAAAAGTTTCCCCCCTCACTTATACTAATGTGCCACAAACAGGAAGTTAATATCACCAACCATTCCCATTTTATTAAGGTGTATCCATATAAATGGCCCACCCTGTACTATAACTAGTGACTATCACCGCCAACACTCAACTCCGTGCAGTTGAATGTAACCCAACCCCAACGGGTTTAAACTCAAATGGAGGTGACCCCCCCTTTAGATTTTATCAAAGGAGGTCAAATCAAGCTTTTCCACAGCTCCGCTGTGAGTGGCTGATCCTCTGCTCACAGTTTACTTCGCAAAGCCTTAGTTCAGTACTCATGCAGGTGAAAGAGGATCAAACAGAGAGGGTCTCATAGTGTATACCGTCTTTATTAAAAGCCATACAAATTTTTTAAATGACACTCAAATTTAATCAGTGCCCTCCCCGACACACAGGAATCATCTGACAGTTAAGTTGACAACATCACTGCTCCACTGCGGAACGGCATGTGTGCATCCACTTGTTATGCAGATCCGAGAGGACACGCTTGCCTCTACATGTACAAGTTTTGTCTAGATATGGACATCATTAGGAGGTGACGTATTTAGTTTAAGCGCTATGCACAGCACAGATTAATATTATTGATGGATTGTTTTTTGTGGATATACCGTGTTTCACCAAAAATAGGACCGGGTCTTATATTAATTTTGGCAGCAAAAGACACAGTATGGCTTATTTTCAGGGTAGGCCTTATCATGTAATGTGTATTTGCCAGTTCCTGTGCTCCCTGTTTTCTCTCCCCCTCTCCCTCCCTGTCAGCTCATGAGTCATTAGCATTTAGTTGAGCATTGATTAAAGTGGTTGTAAAATCCTATAATCCACTCTACTACAGAATTATGTAATGTACAATGTGTGTTTCTGTAATATAATTGTGCCAAATACCTTACATGACCCGCCATAGCTCTCTTCCCCACTCCAAGCACTGTGGGGGGGGGGGCGAGATCCCCCGCTGACAGCAGAGAGAAGAGGAGAGCAGCGGGAGGTCCGCTGAGCACCAAGCGGTGCTTTAACGAAGATATTTGGCACAATAATATTACAGAACCACACACATTGTACATTATATAATACTTTAATAGTGGATTACAGGATTTTACAACCATTTTAAACTAGGGCTTATTTTTGGGGTAGGGCTTATATTGCAGCCATCCTGGAAAATCACAGTAGGTCTCATTTTCAGGGAAACACAGTAGTAGTTTTGTATGGTTAATTATGCACTAGCACTTTAATTTGGCACACAGTGGCATAGCGTGGGGGGTGCGGAGAGAGCCGTGGCCCCGGGCGCAAGATTTAGGGGGCAAAATCCCGCGCCAGCGTGTGTCACTCACTACTGGTGAAGTGGACAAGTGAGTCAGGGTAGGAGTCAGGGTAGGAGTCAGGGTAGGAGTCAGGGTAGGAGTCAGGGTAGGAGTCAGGGTAGGAGTCAGGGTAGGAGTCAGGGTAGGAGTCAGGGTAGGAGTCAGGGTAGTGGACTGGTAGAGGTCAGTGTAGTTATAGAAATCAGGTAGGTTAGTGTAATGGTCATGTAGGTTAGTGTAAGGGTCAGGGTAGTGGACAGGTAGGTCAGTGTAGTGGTCAATGTAGTGGCCAGTATAGGAATCAGGTAGGTTAGTGTAGTGGACAGTGTAGGAATCAGGCTGGGCAGTACTATTGTAGAAAGGGAAGGGAAGCGGGGAATGCTAAAAGTCTGCAGGTTAGGGGGCGCAAGCTACTTGCCTTGCCCCGGGCGCTGACCACCCATGCTATGCCACTGTTGGCACATAAGGTTATTGATTTAGGTTTATTAAGTTGCCATATTGATTTCATTGTATTCCATTGGGTTTACTTAATGTAGAGAGTGTCTTAATTACAAATTACCCACATTAAAGTGGAACAAAATTTTAAACAATGTGAGCAGGAAAGCTCTTTATTGCAGAAGAGGCTTGCAATGTCTCTTCTGCAATAAAATAAACGTACCTGCCTGGTCGTAGTCCTCTAAAGCTGCACATGCACTTTTCAGTTTACATTGGAGGCACAGTGCCCGTGTGCCGGAATGACTGAACTCTGGCGCATGTCCTGGAGTTATGTCATCCCACCCCAAAAAATCCAGATGGTCACAGACTGGCACCCAGAAGAAGCCAGAGAGAAGATACAGTCAGATTGTTGGAGCAGGGGAAAGTATTCCGAACTTTAATTCTTCTTTAAATCTGCCTCATGCAGCGGTTTTCTTATAATTGACTATGGAGAAAAACCGCTCTGACATTTACATTGCCCATCACAGCCAGGCAGCTGGCATTTGCAAAAAAAAAAAAAGACCACGTTGAGATAGTAGTTGCAGACCCATATTTCTCGTAGAAAATAAAATTACCTTCCGTGATTAGCCATATATTCAGTCTAATATACTTACCAGTTGGATGTAAATGTGAATCCGACAAAAGGTAGAAGATGAGCAGAAAATCCATTAAGGTTATTTGGAGGTAATGTTTCCTGGAGAAATGTAAAGTCATATCTAAATTTGTAAAATGCTACAGTCGGTTTATATATTAATATTTGCAGCAATATATAAATGCATTGGAGTAGGCCAGGGATATGCAATTAGCGGACCTCCAGATGTTGCAGAACCTCAAATCCCATGAGGCGTAGCAAGACTCTGACAGCCACAAGCGTGACACCCAGAGGCAGAGGCATGATGAGACTTGTAGTTTTGCAACAGCTGGAGGTCCGCTAATTGCATATCCCTAGAGTAGGCATAGCTATATAATCCAGTGATAAAAAAAATATATAAAATAGAACACATTTCGCGTGGCTGTAAAAACAATATCTTGAATGCCAAAACCCCCATCCCACCACCACTGTTTTGCATAAAATAGTGTTAAAAGTATTTTTTTTCGCCATGTGTGGCTCATTAAGGAAATTTATCTTCCCTATTCTTTTTTTTTTAAATTTGACAGGAAGAACAAAAGAAAAAAAAATTGGTTTAGCCCTTCTTTCATTTTAGGGAAACATCAGTTGCATGCATTTCTATTCTGCATTAAAGCCCTTTATATATTCTATGCCATCTGGAATATCATTATAGACCTGGCACACTTAACATGAGCTTAATTAATTTTTTCAGCTAGCATAGAAATTAAACATATAAGCAGGAAAACGTCACCAACCGAATTTTTCAAAGAATCATCATCCACATCAAAGTTGGAGGTGTCTGCTGGGTTGTCAACCTCAGGGATGTAGGGTGGAACAGCAGTATGGATTTTATCCCAATCTACTCCGCTAAAGAATGGGTGTGTCTTAAAATCACTGACACCTCCTCTTCCAAGGCGTTTCTCTTGCCGGCATATGAGCCGCTTGATGAGATCCTTTGCATGCTCAGATACATCAGTAATGTCAGGTGGAAACTGCAGATGTTCCTGCATCAGACATTAATAGTTAAACAATCAGATTGCATCAACATGAAGACACTATATAATAATCTAATGTGGAATAATGTAAATGTTAATTCAAAAACCAAACAACTGCATTAGTAAAACACCCACATGACACCATTTCAGATTTCTATTGACACAGTATGCTTCAAGGGAGATATTGGTTTTATTTGTTTGACAATCATTTGCTACATCTAGTGATAAAATAGTCAGCAAATTTAGTACCAAGAAGGAGTTACTAAAGATCTCCTGTGTAGCTCTGCCAGCATATAGCTTCAACCTCTTCATAAAAAGATTATCACCAGCTAAGCTCTAGCCTATAAGCAGGCCATAGATTATTCATTTTTTTCCGTTCAACTAGCGAGAAGAGAAGAGAAGAGAAGAAAAAAAAAAAAAGGGATTCCATCTCTTCGGTTGAGCTATTGTATTCTAAGCATGGAGAGAGTTCCACGTCGTCAAAATACAATGACCAGTGTTGCCGACTATAGTCGGTGGTGCAGATCAAGAAAAAGAAAAACACACACACACACACACGAGGGTGACTTTCCCTAACAGACATGCTGGTAGGTAAATTAGATCCTGTCTAAATTGGCCCTAGTATATGTATGAACGTGAGTTAGGGACCTTAGATTGTAAGCTCCTTGAGGGTAGGGACTGAAGTGATTGTACAATATATATGAAAAGCGTTGCGTAAATTGACAGCGCTATATAAGTACCTAAAATAAATAAAAACAGAGTCCAAACATTAAAAAAAAACCTAATAGGCGTTGTAATCCATTTCCACTCGGTCCACAAAAAAAAAAAAAAAAATACGTTTTGCCTTTAGTTCTACTTCATAAGAGATAGATGAAAGAAGACAAAGGATGTGGAGGGAGGATGATTTGTTTAGCATGCAGAAATAGGTAATTTGCCAGCTTCTGTTGGCAAGAAAAGGAGGCCCTGAATTAGGGAGCGCAACAGGACAATTTGGAATCTTTGCAGGATATGCAGGTGGAACAGTGTATATGTAGGGTTTTTGACAGGTACCAGTCCCCACTTCCAGGTGACCTCGCTGACAAGAAAAAAAAACAAAAAACTCTGCGCTTCCCCATTTTTAATCCAGGTCCCAGCTGACACAAGGAATGCTTTTTTTCTACAAGCATGTGCAAGGTCAGTTAGGATTTTTGTGAATGCAAACCTGTGAAATTGGTGCCATCATTGCCAATGCCCAAACAAGCCCAATTTGATCTGAGATGTTGCACTAAATTTATGCAAACAGATTTCTTCCTGATTGTTGCAACTAGGCAAAACTTTTTTTTAGTTTGCGAGTGGAGAAGGATTAGAACCCCTGTTAGGTTTTTATTGATGTCAAAATTCTGGGATGTCAGCAGAACAGAAATAGAGAGGCTTGATCGTGTCACTGTGAACTACTTCTGCACTATTTACAAATTTGTGGGCCAATTCCCCCCCCCCCCCCCAAAAAAACTGCTATTACGCCAAGTGCCAGGATACAGGCACCAAAAACATGTGAGTGTATTAATGAGGATTTCTTTTTATTAATTCACATATACCTGTTTAAAAGTACTACTACAGCTGGGAGTGTCAGCAAAGATTCCTCCAGGGGTTTCCCCACATGCGTGAATGACCATGCTAGCGATAGTTGGTCAACTAGGGGTGAGTGTACATCCATGTGGGGCAACTCAGTCTGAGCACTTTTGAAACACGTTTTACATGGATTTAAAGCACAAGCACTTTATCACAATTGGGATTGTATGGACTATTGCAACTTATATATAAACTAATTTGGTTCCTATTTTGGTATTTGCACCACCCAGGTGAAGTATATGTTTTTTTTCACTAAAGTATACTTCTCACTGAAGTATATTTTAAGAAATAGAGAACAAATCTTCCAATGGGGTCACTAGTTCTGGTGAGAATCAGGGATTTCCTCACATTTCCACTCACTTCCTATTCTGACTATGGGACTGAAATTGAACAAAAATCTCCACAAAATGTTACAAAAGGCAACAACAAAAAAAAAAACCCTCCCTTACTCAAACCAAAAATGAAAAAAAGTTTTTCCTTAAATTATATTTTAATGTTATAATGAAGAAAGATCTCAAACTGAGAAGTTAACTTTGACTAATGGATCCATCATATCAGGATGTTACATACAAATTAGGTAGATGGTATTTTGAAGGATATATTTAAATGATATACACCTCTTCAACACACCCTATCCCCGTGATGACGTCTATTGGAGGACGAAACGTACGTCGGGAAGACGCGCTGACGTTACTGCCATAGGATTGTTACACACCGAGCCGGCCGGCTATTTCTATACATGCGACCTTTCTACAAATGATTGTACGTGCATGACTTTTTATAATTAAACTTTTAAAAACGTTATTACACTATTGCAACTTTGTTTCCACATGATTGAAGATTGGCCCTAGGGACAGAGCTGGTATTGGGAATACGCTCTCCGGGGAGAAGGTAATCACATCCTCTAGTGCAGTGGTTCTCAACTCCTGTCCTCAGGACCCACTAACAGGCCAGGTTTGCAAGATAACTGAAATGCATCACAGGTGATATAATTTGCTGCTCAGTGATTGCAGTATTCTGGTCTGCATCTACCCAAGGTGTTACTTAAAATCTGGCCTGTTAGTGGGTCCGAGGGCAGGAGTTGAGAACCACTGCCCTAGTGGGACCCTGGCCGGGTGAGAGCCACAGGCGGTCCTCTTGCTTACATCTGGTAAGCGGCCTTGTCAGGTGGTGGTTTTCGTACACCTGTCTGTCACCACTAGCACATGTTGTGATTTATTCATCTATTAACTTGACTACATTCATGCCACATTAAGGACTGTGAACTATTAACCATTTTCATCTATTCAATTCACCCTTTTGTCATTTTGTGGATGACAACCCAAATATGAACTGTTTTTAATTGTTTATCTTATCCACTGAGGAGTTTAACATAAAATAAATCTTGTATGTGGTGCTTCGTATGGTTAGCGCAGCCTTTTTTATTCTTTATTTCCATTCTAAACACATGCTTTGATCTAAACCATTCCACTGTAGCTCTGGCTGTATGTTTAGGGTCGTTGTCATGCTGGTAGGTAAACCTCCGCCCCAGTCTCAAGTCTTTTGCAGACTAACAGGTTTTCTTCTTAGATTGTCCTGTATTTGGCTCCATCAGTCTTCCCATCAACTCTGACCAGCTTCCCTGTCCCTGCTGAAGAAAAGCATCCCCACACAACATGATGCTGCCACCACGTTTCACAGCGTGTGCTTAGGGTGATGTGCAATGCTCCTTTTCTGCCACACATAGCGTTTTGCTTTTAGGCCAAAAAGTTCAATTTTGGTCTCATCTGACCAGAGCGTCCCCCACATGGCTTCTCGCAAACTGAAAACTGTACTTCTTTTGGCTCGCTTTCAACAATGGCTTTCTTCTTGCCACTCTTCCATAAAAGGCCAGATTTATGGAGTGCACGACTAATAGTTGTCCTGTGGACAGATTCTCCCACCTGAGCTGTGGATCTCTGCAACTCCTCCAGAGTTACCATTGGCCTCTTGGTTGCTTCTCTGATTAATGCTCTCCTTGCCCAGCCTGTCAGTTTAAGTGGACGGCCATGATGTTCAAAGCTTGGTCTATTTTTTTTTTATAACCTAACCCTGCTTTAAACTTCTCCACAACTTTATCCCTGACCTGCCTAGTGTGTTCCTTAACCTTTGTGATGCTCTTTTGTTCTCTAACACAGTGTTTTTCAACTCCAGTCCTCAAGGCACACCAACAGGTCATGTTTTCAGGATTTCCCTCAGATGAAACAGCTGTGGTAATTACTAAGGCAGTGAAACTGATCAAATCACCTGTGCAAACTCATGGAAATCCTGAAAACATGACCTGTTGGTGTGCCTTGATGACTGGAGTTGAAAAACACTGCTCTAACAAAACCTCTGAGGGCTTCACAGAACAGCTCTATTTATACTGAGATTAAACTACACAGAGGTGGACTTTTTTTTAAAATCCAAACTTTTTTTTATTGATCTAGAAAAAAAGCATCTGAGCAAAATAAACAGAATGGTCAGTTTAGATCATACATTATACATATGCAGAAGACGATGGTCAATCTGTGCTAACAAGGTGCACAATAGAAAAAGAAAGCAAAACCCCATGAGCCCATAGTTCCGCAATCTATGCACAATGCCATTTCTTTCTGTTTTTTGTAGAGTATCATGATATGGGCTCTGAACAAAGTTAACTTAGTGAATACCATAGGTGGGTGGGGTATTCTGGCTCCCTTAATAAAGCTGCATTAACTCAGATTTGTAAGAGTCTATCCATTACTAGTTGTGAAGGAGCGAGGCCAGGAGAATCCAGCCAGCTCTGCCACACAAGATTCATTTCTGTAACGCATTTAGATGGCGGTAAACCAATTGCTCCCTGAGTAGGAGAACGAACATATTCAACCCATTTCTTTCTAGAGGGTATTGTAGGTGATATTCAGAAACTAGCTATCAGTTTCCTAGCCAAATACAACAGTCTTGTTATCATAATGTACATACCCGGCGGGTACATTTTCAGCATCCAAAGCTCTAAGTAAGCACACCAGGGGATTAAAAGGTATAGGCACTTGGGCAAGCATGGAGATAGTTTGTAGGACCTCAGTTTAATACCTTGTAAGTTTTGGGTATCGCCATATCATATGTATAAAGTCACCCCTATGTATATTTTATTTAGAACACTGTGGTGTATCTCTCCTTCCCTAGTGAAATTAGCATTTGTATGATAAGTTCTATGGAGAATAAACAGCTGCGAGAGCTTGTGGGAGGCGGATAGCAAGGTTACAGGGATTGATTCTAAAGCCATATCCCACTAACCTAGTGCCCCTGTGCAGAGAGAAGGAGGAAGAGAGGACATTGTTCATACGCAATCTGGCTCTGGGATCACGGTAGAGAACCACGCACCCAGTTGATTTAGTCTCTCCCCAACTTGAAGCGAGAGATAATCTCCTAGAGATAGGGCCATTTTACGCTATCAAAAGCCTTGGCTGCCTTTAAAGAAAGAATGGCCCTACCTACCGGATTATCAATCGGCAGGTGGACTCCATTTACTAATTAGGTGACTTCTGAAGGCAATTGGTTCCACTAGATTTTAGTCAAAGTAAAGGGGGCTGAATACAAATGCATGCCACACTTATGAATACTTTAAGGCACTGTATCTGCTTATTTTTGCTGTTGGTGGCTTGTTAAAGTTATTCTATCCACTCCTAAAGCATGTAAGTGGAACCATCATAACCTGCTCCATCAGCTTTTTAATGCACTCTTGCTGCAAGACATGTAGCCTTAGCAGATTAAGCAGTGCTATTACGATATGCAATTTTTTTTTGTTAAACGTCAGCAGCAAATCTCTCATTGTCATCTCCGACTACTCCCCCTAGCTGCTGATGTACATCTAGTGCACTGTCACAGAAGGATGAGGTTACTGAGGTACAGTGTGTAATTTACAGACACTTTACATTCTGTATGCTGTACAAATAGCGGGGCACAATGGGGAATAACTGGGCTACAGACTACAGAAGAGTTTTAGTTTACAAATTATGCATCACTTAGTCATTTACTGGCTGAATAGTTCATATAGGTCTGCATTTTCTATTGGGAAAGGATAGGGCTTCTTTAAGACAGTGGAGCAAATGTAAAAACTGAAAATGGTTTTATTTTTAAAATGTTTTTACAATGCACTAAGATGTACCTCAAAATAAAGCGAATTAATTCATAACATTTGTAACAACCATGATTTAAATATACTCAAAACATACACAAATGCACACTCCCTTTTACGATCTCAAGTGACAAAAGAACATTATGTGAAGATGAGGACTTCTGACATAAATGACTAAATAGAGATTTCATAAATCTAGGAGGACTAAAAAAAATATATTTACCTCATGGTTCATTATTTTTCCATAGGTCTCTACAAGAGACTCTGCATAGAAAGGAGTCTCCCCAAAGAGAAGTTCATACATGGAGACTCCTAGAGACCACCAGTCACATTCTGTTCCATACTTCCCCTTGCCATCCTCCATAGCTTGTAAAATTTCTGGTGAAATATAGTCAGGTGTGCCAACAGCCACTGATGATTCAACCTATAAAAAGAAACAAGACAAAACAAAAAAGTTAAAACAAATTCTAGTAGTCTTAGTCAACTCGTGTGGCGAAAAGGACCTGTGACATCACTGTACTGACCAAAAGACTATAGGATTTAAAAGTATCATCAATGGAATTTTAAAAATATATTTGTGTGCACAAAGTAGAAAGTAAAATCAAGCACTGAATCAGAAAGCAAGAAGATTTTACTTCAAAAGAATAGGTCACACATTTACATAAACAGGGCCACTGGGACAATAATGTGCACCAAGAGTACAAGTAATTTTCAATGCAGCAGGGAAACGTTATAACTTTAGTCAGGTTTCTATTGCTGTCTGCATTCCTGTTTGGGGGAATCCCCTGGTTTCTTTTCCAGGTGACAATCTCTCCCAGTGCTACTCAAAAGTTAAAAAGTTTTGGCTAGCTTTACAATTTAACTAGGAATATAAACATATCTACCTTTAAATGTTCAAGAGGTCCTTTGAAGGCGTCCCATTAGACAAAACAGTTGGGGCAGAGCTTATGTGCTGACGTTATATTGCTGCATGCTTTCGGTTTGCAACAGGCAGTTATGCAAATTATACAGCCGTATTTGGAACCTTTACTGGTGTTTTTAACGGCAGAAGTTTTAATAAACATGGCTACATGGAGTATTTCTGGCTTGCTTTTCAGGGACTTCACCCTGGGAAGAAGTCAGTTAGCGACGAAACCGGTCGGGTTATGGCTCTACTCTGACACCGCGATTCTTGTTCTGGAGATTTTATCATTCCCTGCAATACGCCTATTTTTATGCATCTAAATGTAAGTGCAATACTTTATTAAACATCAATTACCTTTACTGTATTACGCTATTGGAGCCTTTTTCTTTTATGTATTATCCTGCATTCCGGTATGGAGAAAACATTGCCTGTGGCCGAGACACAACAGTAGGGGTCTGGATATTCCCTGGCGGCGCGTTCTTATGTGGATATAAAAAAGGCTCCTTCCAGTCTCCTGTAATAAGAGACCATCTCTCTTTGGCAAGTGCAATCACAGCGTGGTGGTGGGATTTTTTCACAATACTTCCCAAAGCACGGTTGCACTAAGAGGATTTGCGTATTATTTACACCTTACTATATACCTTTTTTCAAGAGGTATGAGGACTGTTTTTATTAATTCATCTTTGGACTTTTTATTACTCTTCAAATACAATATTGCTTTAGTAGTGGGTCTTTACAATGACCAAGTTCACGCTATTCAAATAATCATTATTTGTAGGATTGCTAGTGCACCACTTTTTTTGCTTATGATCTATTTTGTGTTTATATCTCACTCATAGCGCTGCAGCTTTATACACAACAGCATTTCGTCAGGTAAACTGATGTCATCAGGGGTCACGTGACCCCTGATGACGTCAGTTTACCTGACAAAATGCCGTTGGGCAACATGACGACCGAACGTCACTGCCGATCATTGGAACGCAGGTGGAGCGCTCGGCGCATCCCCTTTATTTTGAATCTGCCTGTCAACTTTTAAATTTTATTTTAAATAAACACCACAATATACCTTACAATGCAAGCCTCCTTGATTTTTGCATGAGCCGAGTGGACCTCGCATTCCAGAACCGTGGAACCCCTACTTATCCACAAGTGCTTTTGATCTCTGTGATGGGGATCACAGAGATCTGGTAAGTAGGCATTTCTGTCAATTTTCACTGGTGGAGGATTGCACAATCACTTTATCTGAGACCTGGATTCATGTAACTCTGGCATCTTATTGGAGATTGCGAACTCTACATTTGTTACTCACCTATATATCCATTGGACATAACTTTGCTATTTTTCACATTGAGCTGGACTTTTATGATTGATCTACAATTTGCTATATTGCACGTTATCAGGAATCACAGTGGATGTTGTTGTTAAGCATGTCAAGTTTGGAGTCATACTGACCCCTAGGGGCCAGTCCTATTAATGCACTATATCTATTTTTTGTTTATACAAGCACTTTAGTGTTCTAATTGTTAATATAGAACAATCAATTTATATAATATATGCACTTTATATTTTATATTACTATGCAAATGCCACAAAGTATCCCGCTTACAATACACCAAACAGCAAAGAGACAAGCCTCAAACCTGGCACAAAGTCATTTGGAGTGATGAGACCAAAATTGAGCTTTTTGGCCACAACCATTAACGCTACATTTGGAGAGGAATCAGCAAGGCTTATGATAAAAGGTACACCATTCCTACTGTGAAACATGGAGGTGGATCGCTGATGTTTTGGGGATGTGTGAGCTACAAAGGCACAGGAAATTTGGTCAAAACTGGATGGCAAGATGAATGCAGTATGTTATCAAAAAAATATTGGAGGAACATTTGCATTCATCAGCCAGGAAGCTGCGCATGGGACATACTTGGACATTCCAACATGACAATGATCCAAAACACAAGGCTAAGTCGACCGGTCATTGGCTACAGCAGAATAAAGTGAAGGTTCTGGAGTGGCCATCTCAGTCTCCTGACCTCAATATCATTGAGCCATTGGGGAGATCTCAAACGTACAGTTCATGCAATACAGCCCAAGTAGTTCCAGGAACTGGAGGGTTTTGCCAAAAGGAATGGTCAGCTTTACCATCTGAGAAGATAAAAAGAGCATCGTCCACAAATACCACAAAAGACTTCAAGCTGTCATTGATGTTAAAGGGGGCAATACAGGGTATTAAGAACTGGGGTATGTCAACTTTTGATCAGGGTCATTTGGGTAGATTCTGTTGTCATTCTGATTTAAAAAGAGTAAACACAGGTGATTGATAATAAATGGCTTCAGCCAAACACGAACCATGAGTGAAAGAAAAGTTTTTGTGTTATCATTCATATTCTCTGAAAAATGGCCAAGAAATCAAATTCTGCCAGGGTATGTAAACTTATGAGAACAACTGTATGTGAATGGACTTTACACAAATACTTTTTGTATTGCTTTATTTTATTCTTGATTGTGCAATTTCATTTATCACGTTAGATTTAGATTTGTGATAAAAATATGTGGTTTTGAAGTGTGTTATAATTTATGCACAGTGGCACAGCAAACATTTGATGTACAGCAGATTTTGTAGGATTTGTATATCTGCCTACTTTTTGCTTGCAGCCCTTTCACACCATAACACAGATTTATATTTTATTTCTATATGTCCACCTTACCAATGAGTTCTTGAGGTCAAATGGACAAATTCTCAAGCAAAGAATAGTTTTGAGATAATACAAAATGTATGATTACCATGCCATCTGGTTTCATCTTCAGACATGATCCAAAGTCCGCAAGTCTGATGTGGCCTTTCATGTCAATGAGAATGTTATCTGGTTTTATATCTCTGTGTAGAAGAAACAAAATACACAAGAAACAAAAACGGCAAACTCAAATTACTCTACATACAATTGCTTGCAAAGTTGTTTATAAAGGCAAACAGTAAAGCCCCATACACACCATGAGAAAATCGGACGACAGATCGGTCGTTTTTCCTCGAAGTTTCACATCAAGTCGGAACCGAGGAATGAAATAATGTACAAAAATTCTCGTATGACAAAGGCTTTCTTTTTGTTATTTGTTGTTTCTGATCATGCGCAGTGTATCGTATCTGCTATTTCTCGTACGGAAATGGTACACATTAAATGAAAACCTTCTGTTCTGTTCCCATACCAGAAAAATGTTGGTGGTTGTCCGTTCGGAAATTTTAACTCAGAATGTCTGAATCGGCTGTCGAAAGTTGTGTACACATAGAAAATCCTACGACTGTTCCTCAGAAGAAAATGTTTGTGCGATTTTCTTATAGTGTGTATGGGCCATTAGTCAATTCTGCTCAACAACAAATCAAAATGCCAAGGTGAAAATTCCATTCAATTGTTGTAAGTTTCATAGCTAAAGGATCGCAAACTGAACACAAGAAAACAGGAAACATGCTTGGATGTACATCAGGTCCTTCCACTTAATATACTAAATACAGTGTAATAAATTACAGTGGAATAGTAAATACAGTGCAGATAAGGCAATTTTGAAAAATCATCTCTGGTGTCCATACACACTTTAGTAATTGTGAGCACCCAGCTTTCAGATACAGATGTGCAGATATGAAGAAGGGACATTCCGCTTTTCTTACAAAATCGATAAAATTTTTGTAATTGCTAAACAAACCAATTTGACATTTAATTATTTCACAACTTATTTTTCCAAACCAATTGGAAGCCATCTACAATTTCTCCAATTGTTTTAGGATCGATCAAGTGATTATAGCAGATGGACTCTCCCCACTGCTTTGACCTCAAACTCTGCCCATTTCCATCTGTCAGGTCTCAATATGCATTTGGGGCAAAATTCCCGGTTCTCTTAAGTGATTAACCACTTCAGCCCTGGAAGGATTTCCCCCTTTATGACCAGAGCACTTTGAGATTCGGCACTGCCTCGCTTTAACTGACAATTGTGCGGTCATGCGATGTTGTACCCAAATGACATGGACGTCCTTTTTATCCCACAAATAGAGCTTTCTTTTGGTGGTATTTGATCACCTCTGCGTCACTTCTGATCAACGCTATAAACAAAAAAAAGAGCGGCTATTTTGAAAAAAAAAATATTTCTTGCTTTTTGCCAAAATACATATCCCAAAAACATATATAAAAAACAAATGTATTCATCAGTTTAGGCCGATATATAGTTTTCCTCGTATTTTTGTTTAAAAAAAAAAAAAAAAATCGCATTTGATTTTTTTTTTATCTTTTACTAGTAATGGCAGTGATTTGTGCTTTTTAGCGATACGGAGACATTGCAGTGGACATGTCGGACACTTGACACTTTTTTGGGACTACTGCCATTTATACAGAGATCAGTGCTATGAAAATGCACTGATGACAATGTAAATGTTACTGGCAGAGAAGGGGTTAACACTAGGGGCAAGCAAAGGGTTAACTGTGTTCCCTGGGATGTGTTACCGCGTGGGGGCTGGGCTGACTGGGGGAGGAGAGTGATCGTTGCTCCCATAGAGGAAGCCTACGATCACACTCCTCCCCCCCCCCCCGTCAGAATGGAGATCTGACAAGGGGGGGATCCCTTTTCCGTCCCTGTGGGGGAGCGATCATGGGTAGCCGGCGGACAGAGTCGACCCTACCCACTCCCTGGCGCACGCACGGTCACGATCCGCAATCTCGCAGCCGCCGCCAGGTGACGGCGATATTGAGTGATGTTGCCACAGTCCATCCACGCCAGACGGTCGGCAACTGGTTAAACAGAAGTTATCCCAAAACACATACCATGACCTAACGGGGCAAGTGGGCAGGGTTGAGGCAGTGAGCACCGGACGAGGTTTACCCCTGGTGCCATGCACAGTGCATAAATAAATACAATCAGCTATAACACAACCACTGGCAACAGCAAGGGAGAAAAATTCAGGAAGGACTTTACTGATCTTTTATCATTCTTAAAAAAGATGTATGGCCAGAGTTTTTTTCATCATACTTTAGCAAAATAAGTGCACTCCTGTGACCCACATTCAGCCGACAGTGGGCTAAAGTTCACTGTTATCTGACATCACAGAGCCGGCCCTAACTCCCGACAACGTCAAGATCTGCACAAACGCCTGATAAGCATCTGGCTCAGGGTCTCAGGGTGCCTCTGAGTGCCTGAGCCAACCACTTGCACCAACCCCCTGCAAGCGAATCCCACACTTCTGCTTTAACTAGATTAAGATTTTTTGCATGATTGTGATTTGTACTGTGCTTCTCTTATTTAATATTTCACATTAGTTTTTATTTTATTTTTAAGGTGAATTTTTATTTTATTTTTTTATTTTTTTTGTTTTTTCATTGCAATACAGGAAAAAACTGTGTACTTTGTGTTACATGATTTTCATTAACAAATAACTGTTGCCTCAGGAATCTATCTTATCATATTCCGGTTTGCCTGCACATCAGTGGATGTGAATCATCAGTCTACATAGAAAGCAGATTAGGTTTCTAGCCAGGGGGACCAAATCTTACTAGACTTACGTGAGCAGGCTCTTGCCTTCTATTTTAATTTTTTTATCAGGGGAGGGCTTAGTTTATTAGACTTTAGCATTGAGCAATTTTTGGAGAATCTGAGAATTTCCACTGTACAGCTGTGACCTTTTTATCACCTTTTCAGCATAGAATAGTAGTTGCAAAAGAAGTTTTGAGCAGGTGGACATTTCAGAATCTTCCAAATACCCTAAGGCAGGAGCGTCCAACTCAAATACATCACAGGGTGCATCAGCAGTATGGTGGCCTTCAAAGGGCCGGTTGTCTCTGCGGTGCGCTACATACAAAGTGCAGGGGTCGGGAGTGCGTTATGCACAGAGTGCAGAATTCAGGATTATGCTACATACAGAGTACGGATTTACAAAAACAGAGTGCAGGGCTCGGGGGTGCACTACCTAAAATATCATGCGGGGCTCCGCTGTGCACAGAGTGCAGGGCTCCACTTCTGTGACAG
The DNA here is from genome assembly GCA_018402905.1 of Glandirana rugosa. Lineage (NCBI taxonomy): Eukaryota > Metazoa > Chordata > Amphibia > Anura > Ranidae > Glandirana > Glandirana rugosa. The sequence continues at coordinate 37,777 of BLSH010218195.1, forward strand.
CGGGGAGTGGAAGCGAAGGCTGAGAATCAGAGGTAGCAGAATGAGAAGAGTTCTGCCACATTCCAGCTGCAAAACTGGTTGTGAAAGCCACATGACAAAGGCCTGACGGGCCAAATTTAGCTGAAGGGATCTGGCTGAGTTTCTCAGAGTAGTTATAGAAAACATCACCTAGTTTAACAAAAAGGCATACCTCTACTTTCCCTTAGATCTTTTATTTACTTTATTTCAGACTGAAACATGTGAGTCCACTTGTGACTGGCTAGTATTAATGTTTTGTTTTTGTTTTTAATCAACATTGGTTCCACTGTTTAGTTGGCTTTTCTCATGCAGAATTGCTTCAGGTACAATAAGTTTTATAAACATAATTTCATCAGCCTTGTGCCTTTTGGAGCGCTGCACAACATCTTGCTGCTATAGTTTTGCATTTGAAATATGAATTAAATTGTGTTTTAAATAAATCTGAACACACATTTAAAAGACATTGATGCAAATTCACAGGCGTGAAAAGGACCTTCAGGTCCTCAGGCTTCTGCTTAACTTACAGCTGTCATGGCTGTACTAGATTTCTACATTCTATACCTTTTTCAAAAATCATCTTACCTATGTACATAGTTCAGTTTGTGTATGGAGTCTATGGCTAACACCATTTCTGCCAAGTAAAAGCGAGACATGTCTTCTGGTAGACGGTCCTCAAACTTGCTAAGCAGAGTCAGCAGATCTCCTCCAACGTAGTAATCCATTACTAGGTACTTAAAAAAAATGTATTACAGTCAGATCATCGGAACACAAATGGATATTCCACTGTTCAATCTAAGGATCGCATATACAGTATGAAGGAAGTGGATTTCCATAACACATTAAAATGAAAAGGGAAGCTATAGTGTATTTACAACAAAATCCAAGGTATTGATGCATTGACTGCCAGAAAGTAATTCTGAATGTGAATTTCACACATCAATGGTTCGAACGACCCAGTCACCAGACCATTCATTTAACAAAAACACTTCCCAAAAGTGGAGCGGTTGGAGTCATGAGGACAGTGTCACCCAGTTGGTTACATTTCTACCATCTTGACAGCAGCCATGTAATCTGTCAGTAGCATTCTACGACCAACAGCTGGATGGTGTCTGGGGCAGCAGTAGCTAGATACATGAAACCTTTAGGCTGGTAAGGGTGGCAGGTGGTATATAAATAACAAGGTGAAACATTTCTGAGACTTTATGTAAAGTCTTAAATTACTACAAGTTCTCTCTGCTGATGACAAGCAAATCCTGGAATACAGTTCAAGTAACACTGTACTTCTCAATGCAGTACTCAAAAGAAGAGAAATATGCATTTCTATCATTAGGGGACCCTGCAGGTGAAAGGCTCCAGTTTAGTTTGCTTGTGAACTCCATCTTGCATCTCCTACAGTCGGGTGATTATTGGGATACAGTAGATGATAGTTTGTCCTCTCAGAACTTAATTGACAGGTAAGAGTATATTTGTCTGACAAATTAGTTTATCTTTATAACTTTTTTTTTTTTTTTTACGGTGCAAGTTTATTATAATCTGCAGGATATACAGAAAAGTATAAAAGTACAAAAGAACATATAGAATTATGCAGGAATTCAAATAGTACAACAAAGACAGCTCACATTCACAGAATAAAAGATGAATAATGAGCACAGTATGCAATATAACATCAAAGTGTGGTACCATCACAAAGCAGTAAAAATATGCCCAATGGGAGTCAGTGGAAAGGTTTGGTCAGCAGCAAGGAGGGAAGAGAAAAAAAGGAGGGAGAAGATGAGGGAGGGGAGGGAGAGAGGATGACATTCAGCCAGAGAACTCACAATACAGAGTTAAAAACCATCAAGAGGGGCATGGATTAGACTGACACCTTGCGCATCAACCTAACAGCTACCGATCTTATCAAAAGTGTGGACAGTTCCTACTAGAATAGGTCAGCTTGTACAAGGAGAGGGTGCCATTGATAGCCATTTTCCATCCACTCACAGTGGGAGGTGTGATGAACGTGGGCATCAGATCGCTGCCCTCAACGACCGGCGACTCCCCTGATCAAATACCGCACTTGTCACAAATGTAACAATGCCACGCTCAGCTGCTTTCAGCACAAAGATTTCCCTGTTTGCGGGACCACCTTCTAAGTGTCAGCCGCCTGAGAGCGATTGTTACCAGGCTAATTCAAACAATTAAACCTTTCACTGCCACCACTTCTGGATACCGGCCAGAAGACCCATATGTTAGCAATACCAGTACTTTAGAACAACCACCTGTAACACACACCGTCACCGCAGACAGGTATATTCAGATGCGTTATTTTAAAAACAGTAGCGCTCTTCAAAAGGAACAGATTCATAATAGTTGCATTAAGAGCTTTAGGGACAAAATTAACACTTTTCAAAATAAGGTTTAATAATGAAAAGGTTAAGTTTTAGGTGCAGTAAAATATTTACAGAAAAATAAAAGAAGGTTGCAAAATACCGAGACTAAATTTACAGTAAAAACAGAATGAAAAAAATACCTGCATTTGAAATGTCCGTGCCTAATCAGTGTTTCTAAGATGATTTCCTGGTTCTCTGATGTTGTTTCATTGATGGTACTTGAGAACTGACAATTGATCTTGGCAGTCCTTTTTCTCTGGATCACAAGGGGGGCATACCCCTCTGGCCATTCGCATGAGAGGGCACGTTCTTAGACAATGTCCAGGGAGGGCCGTTGCGAGACATGCGGCATAATTTAGGCATGGATTATGAAAATCATAACTTGTGATTGGGCTGCCCGGCACATCTCCTAGTAAGAAATTTCATCTCGGCATGCGTAAAGCTTTCAAATGACTCCAAACATGAGAGTTCTGAGACCTTCTGGGACCCTGGGGAGGGAATAGACTAGTTCTATCCCTCTTTGGGTAACAAGTGGTGAATGTTAATACTTGAATTATCTGGGCCGAAATTCTACATTCAAATACGTATGTTTTATCACTATGGCATATTTCTACCGGAAATTATAGGTTTATATAGCTTTTGAGTACGTTTTAAGGCAGAGAGAGGGTCGTCCCAAGGCTAGAGTTGCCAGGGGAATTTATGGGCAAACATCAGTTTGTTGTGCGTTTGTTCAAGATAAGCGAACAGGGCTTCTTCCTGACCAGTCATGGACCATAATTAGAGGGTCCCCTTTGAAGTTGATCTGGCCAGAGAGAGGGGGGTTGTAAACAAGAAGCTTTGTCCTGCTTCAAAATGCCATGTTCGAAGGAGAAAAAAAAACAAAAAAAAAAAAAAAAAAAACAGCCATTTAAGTAGCTCCCCTTCCAAAATGGAGTCCGTCTTGCTTTGGGCGTGGTATCATCACTTTGTGTGCGTCTTACGCGTGATACCATCACAGGTGGGGCTGGAGACTTCCAGGGTAAGAGAATTTCTCTATGTGCGTAGTATGCACAGTAAAACACAAAAAGCCGTGCATATTTGGCATTCTCCATCCCCCTCCACAAGGTCCAGTAGCCAGATGACTGGATCCAATGGAAGAGAGATCACTCACACCATTAACTGTAATCCACCACTCCATTCCAATGGCATTGTATAACCAGGCATTACCAAAAGACATGGAGAGCCCACCTCTGTACCACAACAAAGGCAAATGTCTAAGGGTAAATAAGAGACAAACGTTGGGGTGAATAGTAAACATGGAGGAATTTCAGTAAAAAAAAAATAAAATAAAAACATCTCTAGAGGAAATCATAGTTTTTAAGAATTGAAGCACGCAGTCCTCCCAGTCACCATCCGTCAGGGTTGACAACGGTTTAGAGATGTCTTCAGAGGACAACATCTTTTCTAAAGGGTCATATGTCAGTACAATGTTACGAGGGAATCATGCGTTAGCTGCATGACATAGCTGTAAAAAACAGAAAAACGTGATTAGGCAACTGACAGCGGTCTCTTAGCTCATTAAAGGACAAGAGGCAACACCCCATGTCTGGCCCAGAGGAAAGGGTCCAGAATCGTGCGGAAATGGGGAAGGTTGGGATTGCCCCATAGGGGGGTATATGGAGGAGTGTATGTATCATCTGCCGCATATTGAGACCTAGCTTGCTTCCAAACGATAAGTGTTTTCATTGGGACAGTAGTTTCAGGGCTATACTGTAGTCCTATAAAAGGGCAAATTACTAAGGGCCCCATAGGAGACAAGCAGTGTGGCTTCAAGCATAACAGCAGCTTTGCCTCTAGACTGCATAAACCACCAGTGAACCATCACAAGGATGGCTGCCCAGTAGTATAGCAAAACATTTGGGAGAGCTAAACCACTGCGACCAAGCGTAAGATACAAAATCAACTTGGCAATTCTAGGGAGGTGTCCGGCCCACAAAAGAGGTAATTGTTTTGTGCAGTTGGATGAAAAAAAGGGATATTATAACTTACCGTAAAATCCTTTTCTCTGAGTTCACTGACAGACGCAGCCCTTCATTAGACAAGTGGGGTTTATGCTCCAATCACTAGGAGTAGACTAAGCAAAATAAAACAAAAGCATAGGTTGGCCACTCCCAGGGGGCTGTCCTCACCTTAGCATATAACCCCCTGCTAGACAATAGCATATCAGTTCGGAACAAGCCGCACAAACTCAACAGAGGGGTGGGTGCTGCGTCTGTCAGTGAACTCAGAGAAAAGGATTTTACGGTAAGTTATAATAAAATTCCTTTTACTCTTACGTTCACTGACAGGCGCAGCCCTTCATTCGACAAGTGGGGATGTCCCAAAGCTGTGTCAATCAAGAGGGGCGGGCAACTATAACAACTGTACCCAACAAAAAAAGCCCTCTCAGGCGGCACTGCTGCTTGCAAAACTTTGCGGCCAAAAGCAGCATCCGCCGATGCTGAAACATGAACTTTGTAAAACTTAGTAAACGTGCACTGAGGCCCAAGTAGCCGCTTTGCACACCTGAGACACCAAGGCCTGGTGTCTAAAAGCCCAGGATGTACTAACTGCCCTGGTGGAATGAGCCGTGACTGGAAAAAGGGGGAACCTTGCCCCGACCCTCATATGCATGAGTCACGGTCTTCCTAATCCAACGAGAAATGGTAGCCGGCGAGGCCGCCGAGCCTTTGCGCGAACCTTCCGTCAGCACAAATAAAGCATCAGACTTCCGAAAAGAAGCTGTAGAAAACAAATACACCTGCAAGGCCCTCACCACATCCAAAGAATGTAGATCAAATTCCTTGGGATGCGATGGGTGCGGGCACAATGAGGGAAGAACAATATCCTAATTCAAATGAAAAAAACCACCTTCGGAAGAAAAGAAGGGGAAGGTCGCAAAACCGCCTTGTCCTTATGAAGGACCAAGTAAGGTGACTTGCAGGATAACGCTGCCAACTCAAACACCCGCCTAGCGGACGTAACAGCCACCAAGAAAGCCACTTTCTGCGACAACCACTGTAAGGGAATGTCCCGAATATTCTCATATGGTGGCTTCTGAAGCACAGAAAGCACCAGATTCAAATCCCACGGCGCTAGAGGTGACCGTATCCGAGGAGCCACATGACGTACACCCTGTACAAAAGTACAGATCAACGAATGTGATGCCAAGGGTCGTTGAAAAAGAACCGTCAGGGCCGAAATCTGACCCTTAAGCGTACTTAACGCCAGGTTCTTGTCCAGTCCCTGCTGCAGAAAAGTCAGCACTCTGGACACCGCACAAGAGCGGGGGTTCCAACCCCCTGCCTCGCACCAGGCAATACAGGCCTTCCAGGTCCTATGATAAATCTTACGGGAAGAACCCTTACGCGCTTTAATCATAGTAGGGATCACTGAGTCAGAGACACCCCTATCCCTGAACACCAGGGACTCAATAGCCAAGCCGTCAAAGCCAGCGAGGGTAAAGCAGGGTGCAAGATGGGTCCCTGAGACAGTAGGTCTTCACGAAGTGGAAGACGCCACGGGACATGCCACCATCCGCACCACATCAGCGTACCAAGGACGCCAAGGCCAATCCAGAGCTACCAGGATTGTCGGGATTCCCTCTGCTTCTATCCTGCGCAGGACCTGCGACAGAAGCTTCAGAGGAGGAAAGACGTACAGTAGCCGATACCGACCCCAGGGTGCTACCAGTGCGTCCGTGGCGACCGCCAACGGATCTCTTGATCTGCACACAAAGGTCCGTACCTTGTGATTGAATCTGGAGGCCATTAGGTCCACCTCTGGCGTGCACCACTTGAGGCAAATCTGGTGGAACACTTCTGGATGTAGGGACCATTCCCTCTGATCCAGAGTCCAGTGGCTGAGAAAGTCCGCCTGCCAGTTTTCCATGCCTGAAATGTAGATTGCAGGAAAGAGCTGGCACGTGAAGTTCTGCCCACCGAAGGATCAGAGGCGCCTCCGCGGCTGCTGCCGAGCTTCTTGTTCCGCCCTGATGGTTCACATATGCCACAGCCGTGGCATTGTCGGACTGAACCCGGACAGGGAGGCCTCGCAGCCTTGTCGACCAACGGGATAGACAAAGTATGATCGCTCTCAGCTCCAGTACATTTATCAGAAGACAAGCTTCCTGAGCTGACCAATGGCCTGGGCAGAAAACTGACCCAGGATCCCTCCTCAGCCCGATAGGCTGGCATCTGTTGTTACTATCGACCAATTGAGGGGGAGGAAACATTTTCCTAATTTTAGGGGTGGAGCCCGAATCCACCAAACCAACGATCCCCGAGACTGATGATCCAACCTGATCAGTCTCTCTAGGGATAGGGGAGATTTGTCCCATTGCGACAAAATCGCCTTCTGCAGGAGCCGAGTGTGACTCTGGGCGTAAGGTATCGCTTCGAAAGCCGACACCATGAGCCCCAACACTCGCATACAGAACTGTAAGGAGGTCCACTGGCGTGATAACAGGGTTCGCACTGCTGCCTGAAGTGTCAGGAGCTTGTTTGGCAGTAAAAACAACTTTGCCTGCACCGTGTCCAGAATCAGACCCAGGTATTCCAGACGGTAGGGTGGAGTCAACGACGACTTCTGCAGGTTGATCAGCCAACCGAAATCTTTCAACGTGGACACCGTGATGATAACGTTCTCCTCCAGAGCTGCGGCCGACTCTGCTCTCAGGAGTAAATCGTCGAGGTATGCTACCACCGCGATACCTCTCTGTCTCAACAGCGCCAGGATCGGGGCCACCACCTTGGTGAACACTCGGGGAGCCGAAGCCAGACCGAAGGGGAGAGCCACAAACTGGTAATGCAGACCCCCCACTGCGAAACGCAGGAAACGCTGGTGCCTGTGACAAACTGGAACGTGGAGATACGCGTCCTTGATATCCAGGGACGCCATGAATTCCCCTTGGTGCAGGGCGGCCACGATCGAGCGGATGGACTCCATCTTGAATCTTTTTGTCTTTACAAAGCAGTTTAGTGCCTTCAGGTCCAGAACTGGCCTGACACCGCCCTTTTTGGGCACCACAAAGAGGTTTGAGTAAAACCCCTGAAATCTTTCCACCGTGGGTACCGGTACAATAATCCCCTGTTCGGAAAACGCCCGTACGGCGCCTAGAAGTGCCTCCCGACGCCCCTGAGGGAGTTTTAAGTTCGAAGGGAAGAACCTTTCTGGGGGTAGAGAGATGAATTCTATCCTGTACCCGGAGGACACCACCTCAAACACCCACTGATCGGTGATGCAGGCAGTCCATCTGTCTGCGAACCCCAGTAACCGGCCCCCCACCCGAGAGTCGGGCGGGGGCAACCCATTATGCGGAGGTTGACTTATCCTTCGTTTTTTCAGACTTGCGTTGCCAGGGCCTTTTACTGGGCCCAGCGGAAGCCTTACCGGAATTGAAGCCCTTACCCGCTGAGCCGGGCGCACGAAAAAACTTCTTCTGGCCTGAAGAAACAGGGCCCTGCCTGCGGCGAAAATCCCACAGTTTTGGCTCTGGAAGGAAAGTACTCTTCACTCCCGTGAAATCATTAATGATTTCATCCAATTGTGGGCCAAACAGACGCCCTCCCTGTAAGGGAAGATCCGTAAGAGCTTTCTTCGACGCCTGGTTGCCTGACCAAGAGCGGAGCCACAGCACCCGCCTGATAATTGCAAAAACAGACATTTTTGACAGTATGGGAAGTAGGTCCAATGCAGTATCGCATAGGTAGCGGAGACCCTCTTCCAAGTGTTGTGCCCGTTGCACCTCAGCCTGCGCAGACTCACAAGTCAAACCGGAGTGTAATGTGGTAGCGCACTCGAAAAAAGATTACGCCGCCATAGCAGCCGCCAGGGCTGGCCGCATGGCTGACCCAGCCAACAAGAACAGTGCCTTAGACAATGCCTCCGTGCGGCGATTGGCCGTCTCTTTAAAAGACGGAGACCCCTCCAAGGGAATGGTTGTTGCCTTATTCAGACGGGCCACCGGTGGGTCCACTGCTGAAGAAGCCCATCTCTTAGTAAAACTATCCTCAAAGGGGTAGCGAACAGCAAAGCTTTTGGGTAAAGCAAAGGAATTTTGCGGCCGCAGCCATTCCTTGAACACTGCCTGTTCAAAAACCTGATCATAAGGGTAGGCCCTGGGGGACCTAGGGGGCTTAAGCGACCCACAAATATATGCGGACTCATGCGACTCCCCTGCTTGGTCAAGCCGCATGGACTCACGAATATCAGTGATCAGGGCAGCCACTATCGCTTTGTTGTGCGAAGATGAAGCCCCCTGATCATCTTCACCATCTGAGGGTATCAGTTCACCCTGTGATAGCTCCACGGGGGTTCCCATGACCACCGAGTCGCTCTCTGGTTCCGAATGCTCCCCCGAAGAATGGCAGGGGGGCAGGCGTTTTTTGGGGCCCCCCGGAGTCTGGTCCCCCGCCCGGGGAAAGAATTCACCAAATACTGCCCTCAGCTGTTCCAAGGACACCAGGGACCCCGGCGTGGATTGTTGCTCCGCAGGTACCCCTGCCATCGCACCGCCGGCCTCTGACATCCCAGACTTCTGGCACCCCCACTGTGTGACCACCACCTCTACCCCAACAATCAGACAGGGAGACCCGGAAGGATTGCACCCACCGCTACCAGCACCCAGGGAGAGCCAGCTATACTTGCTGTTTTTTGATGCCTCAGTGCTGTGACCGGAATGAGCAATGAAAAAACACTCCACTTCAAGAGCCTGCACCGCCGCGTCTGTCAGCCACGCTGTCCAAGCTAAAATGGAAGTGCCTCTGCCATTTTGATCACTTTCCCGTAATACCGAGAAAAGCCACTGGGGGCCGCCAGAGGACAGGCTGAAAACCGCATGGGCTACAGAAAAATGGCCACTGCCATCAAAACATGCCGAGCTACGGCAAAATGGCGGCGAAGGAACGGTGATCCAACACGAAATGGCGGTGAATCGCCTGAATACAGTGCTCAAAACAGTCAGTGCGGGGTGAAATCCCGGGGAGAACGGGAGATTGCAACCCCAGATGTAATCCCAATAATAAGCCCCCACTGGCCGGCTACCTCAGAAGCTGCCCAGGTGCCCCTCTCCGCGCCCCTAGGATGGAAGAGGGGTCCACTCACCCATCTGACGGGCGCAGCGGGTAGCCACCCGGAGCAGACATTCCTTCCCACGGAGAGGGATGCTGCTGGCCAGGCCACTGGACAGGAACAAACCAGTGACTGGGCACAAGTGGGATCAGCCACTGCCAGACCGCACGGAACGGGCCCTATGCGGTGTGTCCCTGCCAAGGCTAAGGGTAGCTCGCACAGACGCTGGCCAGACTGGGGAAAGTTTTTGGATTCTAGATATCTTCTATACCACCAGCCAGCTTCTTGATAGCAGTCTTCATCAGAAAAAACCTCAGAAGAACGCAGATCCCATAGGGAAAGAGGTCTAACTCCTTGCATTAGGCAATAAAAACTGATATGCTATTGTCTAGCAGGGGGGTTATATGCTAAGGTGAGGATGGCCCCCTGGGAGGGGCCAAACCATGCTTTTGTTTTATTTTGCCTAGTCTACTCCTAGTGATATGAGCACAAACCCCACTTGTCTAATGAAGGGCTGCGTCTGTCAGTGAACGTACGAGTAAGGATTTGAGTATAGGCAGCAGGGTTTGGTGGGAAAAAAATTATAAAAATGTAGCTACAAACACCATTTTTATAAGATTTACCCAGCCGATGGTGCTAAGGGGGAGAGATGTCCATGTGGAGTATTTCCTAATGAAGGACTGGAAGGTGGTGATCGGTCATAAAACAAGAAAGATTACATTGGACCTCTACACCTATAACACAACATTTTGTCACAACCCTAAGTGGAGCAAAGGGGATTGTGGGTGATGTCTTGATGTGGGAGGGAACATAGAGACTTATCCCAAATTGACCAGAAAACCCGAAAAAGTGGCAAATGTATCAATAATCAGTATCAATAATCATCAGGGCGGAGCGGAGGGTGGTGTCCGGATCCCCCAAATAAAGCAGGGTATAATCCGCATACAGTGATATTCTTTCGTCCCAGAGGAAGACAAGCAAATGGTTCGAGCACTAGGGCAAAGAGCCCTGGAGAAAGTGGGCAGCCATGTCTAGTACCTCGGAGTAAAGAAAAAAGAGAGGACAGCGTAGAATTGGTATGGACACGGGACGTTAGGGCACAGTATAGGGAACTAATCTTTGAAATAAAATTGGTATAAAAAATGGTACTCCCATGCCACGGATTCAAACACCTTTTCGGTGGCTAGTGAAACCACCACACCCCCATCCCTCCCCGTCCCAGACACAGAAATATACGTAAAAAGTCTCCTAATATTAATGTCGTTGCCCTTACCTGTCATAAAACCCATCTGAATTGCATGTACTAGAGTGGAAATGACACTCCCCAATCATCCAGCCAAGAGTTTTGCAAATACCTTAGTGTCAGAGTTGAAAAGGAGATTGGACGATAGGAGGAGTATAACTGGGGAACCTTACCGGGTTTAGGGATGACTACAATCACAGCTTCAGACATAGAAGTGGGGAGGGATCCAGTTTCCAATGCTTCAAGGTCCAAAGGAGATGTAGGGCCAATAGGTCTGCGTAGGTTTTGTAGAACTCTACGGGAAGTCCATCGGGTCCAGGGGTTTTACCAGTTTGCAACTCCGCAATAGCGAGCTGAATGCAGTCTAGAGATTGGTTTCTCCAAGTCATCACATTGGCCTGCAGAAAGCTCAAGTGTCCAAGTACCGAATCAGACTAACAGAGTCAGAGGTATATCTGGGAGGTATATAAAGTTTGGTAGTACTCAGAGAACCGTTGGTGAATAATAAGGGGGTCTTATATGAGCACACCATCCTGAACCTGTATGCAACAAATAGTAGTCAGAGGGGTCTGCTCTCTTGCCAACCATGCCAGAAGTTTCCCAGTACATTCGCCCTGTTCAAAGATGCGCTGCTTCTGGGCCAGAAGCAATTTCCTAGCACTAGCTGAGCAGAAGAGGAGAACCTCTCTGGCAGCTACCTGTAAATCATGATACCTGTGAAGGTCAGGTTTGGTTTAGAGGCGTAATGGTTTTCACATGACTACACCGATTGCCGATTGCCCAGCCCCGTTTAATGAGGGTACAATATTGGCCCCTGGAAAAGGCCTTAAAGGCATCCCACACCGCTCCAGCCCCAGCAGAGCCGGAGTTAAGTAGCCAGAATTGAGCTATAGCATCTCCCATAGAAGTTTCCACCTCCGGGTCAGTAATCCAGAACCGGTACAACCCCCAAAGACGCTCTGATGGGGCAACAGAGGTGGAAACAGAGCATCAATGGAGCATGGTTTGAAATCCATCTCTGAAGTATGGAGATACTCAAGACTCGTGCCAGAACAGAGGGACTAGCGAACATCAAGTCAATTCGAGACATCGTTCTATGGGTAGCAGAGTGGCACATAAAAACGCTGGCATCTGGGTATTTCCATCGCCAAACATCTGACAGTTGTAATTTCTCCGCCCACCTAGTCAAATCAGAATCAGCAGGTGTATCCGGATGAAGCTTTTCCATAGCAGGTTTGGGAATCATGTTAAAGTCAACTGCCAGCAAAACATTTGTAGGGTAGTCAGAAGAGAAACCAATTTAGTACATAACTACATCGAGGAAGGAGGAGGTATATACAGACCAACAACCAGTTCCACACGATCAAGGCATGTACAACAACAAACTTTCCTTCAGGGTCCAGCTTGAGATAGAGCAAAGTGAATGGAAAGGATTGGAGGATGAGAATGCGGACTCCTTGAGCACAAGATGAATAATATGTAGCGTGATAATAAGAGCCCACCCAAGCCTTTAGACTCATCACTCTACAGCCTATTAAATGGGTCTCGGAGTATACAAATATGAGGATTGTAGGACTTCAAAAATTGGAACACTAAGGAACATTTAATGGGGTCGTGAAGGCCCCCGCACGTTGCAGTAGATGCATTTAAGGGGGTTTGCCAAAGTTAAGAAAAAAAGTAAGAAATAAAAAAAAAAAAAAAACCTCTCAAGCTGGAGCAGAGCACACAAGGAAAATAAACCATAAAAGTACATTCCATAGAGCAGAATATTGGTACAATATAACCAAAGGGACCACACAGTAATTTGAAGTAGAGGTGCCCTAAACCAACAACACAAAAGAACAACCCTTAAAACATCCACCACCCCCCCCCCAAAACTAGAGCAGGTTTCATTCCCCAAACTAAACAAGGTGAAACACTGAGGGTAAATGTTCAAGATATGCAAGGTTTCCAAGGCGCAACTGCGCTTAGTGCAAAAAAGATGCCATGTAACAAAGCCGCACAGGTCCCTCAAATAGCACCAAGGTTAGAAACGCTTAAGTAAAGAAGTCATCAGTTATCTGTAGAAGTGAAGTTGCAGAGTAACCTCAAGAAACAGAAGGCTCATGTGGTGACCAGGCAAACAAGGGCAGGAATATGTCCAGGACAATGAAGAAATGGAACAGGAGAAAGGTTGCATAAGACCTGTGAAACGTGGACGCATCCCAATGTGCTGAGTGCAAAGATCAAGATCCTCCTCCAGAAATAACATAGAACACAAGGAAACATATGAACCATTTAGCGCTCTCACACAAACAAATAGTGATAAGCTAAAACAAACGAAACATAATAATTGATTAATAATGAAAAAAAAAAGTCCTTAGTAAGCATAGAGTAATAAAGGAGACTACACTAAACCTAAATTGTGTGAAACAATAAGTCCCAATGATGGAAAAAATTTTGACGGGGCTTAGAAAAGATATGTCCTTAGTAAGTATCATGAATAGATGTCACACCACCCATGCAGGCAAAAAGTGTAAGAGATGTATGTCACTTCAAGAGAGTCCTACTCGTGATGGTAATCTCTCACACCGCAACACAAAGTGCAACCTCCACCACATAAATTGCACGCTTACCAGCTTGCAAAAGCTGAATCACTTGTGGCCAATACCCAGCCAGGACCTTTATCCTCAGAAAGGGCAAGCAGATGGCAGCTCAAATTGAATAGGACATTTCAACACAAAGCAGAGCAGGTGATCATGATCTTCCATGGGGTTCAAAAGAACCAGAATCCTCCCTCGAATGGTGTACTCCTAATTACCCAGAAAGAGAAATGTGACTAATAGACAAAAATGAAAGACGCATAAATAAGCCTGCCAGGGCTTCATGTAAGTGCAATACTATTTGTCTATTAAAGTCACGTTTGGTTTTACACTATGGCGAGCATTTCTATTTCTGGGTTATTATGAGTACACCTTCGAGGGAAGATTCTGGTTCTTTTGAGCCACGTGGAAGGTCATGATCACCTAATTCGATTTGAGTTGCCACCTGCTTGCCCTTTCTGAGGATAAAGGGGTATTAGCCACAAGTGATTCAGCTTTTGCAAGCTGGTAAGCATGCAATTTATGTGGTGGAGGTTACACTTTGTGTTGCGATTTCTATGTTTGGCATCTTCAGCTCTGGCCTCCAAGGCTTTGATCTTCAAGGTGTGCAGGGACCCAGTGTGGTCTCTAGTGGAGTCCTCCACATCCTCCACCCTACTGCTCTGCCGCGGCCATCCGGTCCCGGAAACCATCCATATCACGGCGGAGGAGGCCACCATCTATACTCCTGAAGCTGCTCAATTTTGTTTGTGAGCACTATTTGGCAGTTAATATTGCAGTCATGACATCTGTGAGACCCGCTGGAGAGGCTGCAGTGGGAGGATCCAGCGCGGGCTGTGTCACCATGCGTCCGGAGGAAGAGGAGCATGCTCACACTCCCGAGGCTGCAGAAGATTTCTTTGTATCGGATTTCTTTCTGGGAGATGCTAGCTGCCAAAGGCAGCAGGGGAGTAAGAGGAGTCGGATGGCGGTTCGTGGAAGTCGTCTGCACTGTGGGAACAAGCCAGATCAGATAGGCAGGCAGCAGAGCGCCTTTCACCATCTTGAACACGCCCTCATCTTTATAACCTTTTAAATGATTCACATCAATATTCTCCACCATCACAGCATAATGTTTACCTATAGCCTGGTCAATAAATTGTTTTTTCTTTTCCTCCCCTCAGTAAAATGGCAAGAACATCTAGAGATTGGAAACATTTCCAAAGCGCAATGTCTGCTGAGAGTAAAGCTGCAATATTCAAATATTGTGAGAAGAAATGTTCTTTTTCAAATGTTGCAAGGATGAAAAAAAACACATCCTTGCATGCCAGAGGTGCCCTAAAGACATTCAAAAATATTTTATGGAATAAAATGAGGACCATAATGAAAGTGCAAGTAGCTTTTCCCTCCTCATTCCAGAAACACTTTCTGCTGCTTCTGGATCATCACAAAGTATTTCTTCACCTGCAGCATCCTTCGGTAAGGAAGTGATGCAAACCACTGCCTCACAAAAACTACACAACCCTTCATCTATAGATAAAATGACACCTGAAAATCAGGAGAAAAGTGATCAAGCTCTTGCAAGAGCAATATATGCTTCTGGATCAGCATGGTCAATAACTGAAAATGCATACTGGCAGATAGCTTTCAAATTATGAGCAAAAGGGGGGGGGGTGTTAATCTGTTCTCACGTGTAGGTGAAATGTTCTGAACATATTCAGTCCTTGGTATTCCATTTGTAATAAAAAGTAACATTATTAAAAGGGGAAATTTACTGAAGATGTACTTTTATTTCAAGCATACTTATATACACCGCATTTTATATTACCAGTGTAACAAAATGAATTTCAATTTGTAAAACTTCTCCACGCGGTTTTGTTTATTTTGTTCTCAAAATTTCAATATTTTTTTCCAGAAAAAAAACAGAAAGAGAAAAAAAACTTTTCTCATGGCTTCAAAATTTCCCAAAACTTTACATCTCTAGCTGGAGCAAGTTTACATGCATACCATTATATTTGGCATTATTTGGTAGCTGTTTGCAATCAGGGGAAACCACACAATGTAGAATACAGAGCCTGTTTACTACATCTGGAAAAAAGAAAACAGGAACAAAAATTGAACTGTTGCCCTCAATGGTCAGATTTCACCACAATCCCCCCAATTAAAAGATGGCAATGGTTACTATTGGTACACGTCTTCCCATTTCAATATCATACACAGTGCCTTGAAAAAATATTCATACCCCCTTGACATTTTCCACATTTTGTCATGTTACAACCAAAAATGTAAATGTATTTTATGTGATAGACCAACACAAAGTGGCACATAATTTTAAAGTGGAAGAAAAATGATAAATGGTTTTCAAATTTTTTTACAAATAAATATTTGAAAAAAGTGTGGCATGCATTTGTATCCAGCCCCCTTTACTCTAATATCCCTAACTAAAATCTAGTGCAAGAAGTCACCAAATTAGTAAATAGAGCCCACCAGTGTGTAATTTAATCTCAGTATAAATACAGCTGTTGTGGAAACCCTCAGAGGTTTGTTAGAGAACCTTAGTGAACAAACAACCTCATGAAGGCCAAGGAACACTCCAGACAGGTCAGAGATAAAGTTGTGGAGAGGTTTAAAGCAGAAAAATATCCCAAGCTTTGAACATCTCATGGAGCACTGTTCAATCCATCAACCGAAAATAGAAGAGAATATGGCACAACTGCAATCCTACAAAGACATGGTCGTCCACCTAAACTGACAGGCCGGGCAAGGAGAGCATTAATCAGAGAAGCAGCCAAGAGGCCCATGGTAACTCTGGAGCTGCAGAGATCCACAGCTCAGGTGGAAGAATCTGTCCACAGGACAACTATTAGTCTTGCACTCCACAAATCTGGCCTTCATGGAAGAAAGCCATTGTTGAAAGAAAGCCATAAGAATTCCCATTTGCAGTTTGCAAGAAGCCATGGGGGGGAGGGGGGGACACAGCAAACATGTGGAAGAAGGTGCTCTGGTCAGATGAGACCAAATTTGAACTTTTTGGCCTAAAAGCAAAACGCTGTTTGGTGGAAAACTAATACTGCACATCCCCCTGAACACACCATCCCCACTGTGAATCATGGTGGTGGCAGCATCATGTTGTGGGCATGCTTTTCTTCAGCTAGGACAGGGAAGCTGGTCAGAGTTGATGGGAATATGGATGGAGCCAAATACAGGGCAATCGTAGAAGAAAACCTGTTAGAGTCTGCAAAGGGCTTGAGACTGGGGCGGAGGTTCACCTACCAGCAGGACAACAACCCTAAACATACAGCCAGAGTTAGAATGGAATGGTTTCGATCAAAGCATATTTATGTGTTTGAGTGGCCCAGTCAAAGTCCAGACCTAAATCCAATTAAGAACATGTGGCAAGACTTGAAAATTGCTGTTCAGATGCTCTCCATCCAAACTGACAGAGCTTATGCTATTTTGCAAAGAAGAATGGACAAAAATTTCACTCTAGTTGTGCAAAGCTGGTAGAGACGTATCCAAAAAGACTTGCAACTGTAATTGCAGTGAAAGGTGGTTCTACAAAGTATTAACTCAGGGGGGCGGAATACAAATGCACACCACACTTTTCAGATATTTGTAAAGAAATTGTGAAAACCATTTATCATTTTCCTTCCACTTCACAATTATGTGCCACTTTGTGTTGGTCCATCGCATTAAAATCCCAATAAAATACATTTACGTTTTTGTTTGTAACATGACAAAATGTGGAAAACGTCAAGGCGTAGGAATACTTTTTCAAGACGCTGTATATGAATATATAACCTCTTCTTCCCCTTTATGTAGCCAGAATAACAAAGAAACAGGGATATAGCTAAATAAACAATTCTTTGAGGAGGAAATACTAAATGCTATCATCTGGTGCATCTGAAGTTACTATTGACATTGTAAAAGGTTAGCATCATTAGAATTCTTTCATCAAGTCAGCCTATGCTAGCTTATTAACTGCAAATTCACATATACAGTATCCTGCATAGCAACCACACTCAGGGCTGCTGATAAGCCAGTACAACTGGCCCTGTAATACCAGGCCCGGCCATCAGGGGGGCCCGTGCAGCTTCACAAACAGTCCATGGAGAGAGGAATGAAACCGGCTTTCTAATTTAAACTTAAGTGCCACAGTGCTCCCCCCTCGTCTTCTCCTTGTGTGTCCAGGGCCAGTACATTGGGACTCTGCAGTGTCTCCAACACTAGCTGGACTGCCTCCCCCTCCCATTTCTATCACTGGCTGCACAGAGGGAACCGCAGTGTGTCACTATCTTCGGCTGTGTACTGGAGGATGGAATGTGGCATCCCCAGCATCCCTTTACATGTGCAGGCTCTGAGCTGTCCCTGCTCTAGGAAGTGTTCTATTGCTTGATAGGTTGTATATAGGATGCACAGCCCCTGTCCATTCCTGCACCTCAGTAGTCCATCTTCTAGATGTAATGTACTAATGGGCCCCTTTCACATGGGCCGATTTCCAGCTCAAATCCACTCGCTCAGCGGGGATTCTGTCCACTTATCCCTATTGAGCACAATAGGGATCAGAGCGGGCACGGAGAGAACTCACTCTCCTCTGTCAGCAGTTGGGTGTATACAGACCACATGTCCATTTACATCTAACTGTCACCAGCTCCAATCCATTAGACAGATGGGGAATGGATCCTCATCCATCTGTTTTTAGCAGATCAGACTGGATGCAGGCAGGTGTAAACGGACACATGTCCATTTACATCCATTTTTCCATAGAGGAGAAGAGATGGCCCAATCAGGTCCGCCTGAAATACGGACAGGTGGATTCTTCGGAATATCTGTGTGAAAGGGGCTTTTTATTTCCTTTTATTTTATTTTTTTCCCCCACAGGTTTTTTTTCTCCTTAATTGTACTGCAGCATTGTGGCATGGAGGAGGGGTCCTAAGAAAAAAAAAAAAATATTCTTTTGTCATGTAACAAAACACTTGTGTGAGCCTACATATCTATCTTCTACCAATTTCATGACATACACATTATGGCACGCTACAACTTTTGCGCAAACCAATCAAACGCTTATTGGGATTTTTTTCTACCAAAAACATGCAGCAGAATACATATAGGCCTAAATTAATGATGCAATTTTATTTTTTTTGCATTATTTTATTGGATGTCTTATAGCAGAAAGTAAAAACTATTGTTTTGTTTTTTTTCAAATTTGTCAGTCTTATTTATAGCAGGCTCTGGGGAGGGGCCAGGGCTGGGGCTGAAGGGGGGCCAAGAGCGGGGTCAGGGGTGGGGCTGAAGGAGGCCCCATCAGGTAGACTGCACTGGGCCCCATGATTTCTATCAGCGGTCCACACTGCTCCCTACTTAACTGCATTGCCACATTTGCTGTGCTGCAGAAATCAACCAGAGCTCTTGGCTATAATGTATTGGTGTACACTTTCTCCTGGCTTCCACAATGCTGTGTTCTGTACCTGAATAACAAATGGTTAGGCCCTTTCTGCCAAAAGCCATGGACCCCAACACTGCCAGAAACCAGATGCCCCTACCCTTCTCCAAATACGTTTCAGGAGATTTAGTTCTAGTATTATCAGGGGACCAAAATATCAGATGTAGAGGGAGAGTAATTGATTGGTGTAATCAAGTACAGGATTCTCACCACCAGTTGCCAATTAGTTTGCATTTTAAAAAATCAATACAGGTTTGTTTTTTTAGCACAGGATATGGTAGCAGAATACTGTGTTTTGCTGGTCAACTGTGTGTTTGTACATTAAAAGATGAAGGAAAGTGTTGATTCTGGGGCAAAACACATGATTCAGCAACAACAAAAAAAAAAAAACAGACAAAGCCAGCAGAATATCTTACCAAATAGCTATCATCATGAAATGCATAGTGTAAGCTTGGAATCCACTGTGTGTCTCCTTTCACCAAAACATCCCTTTCTTCACGAAAACAAGCAGTCTGCAAAACAAAGCATCATTTTTTTTTTAAAAAAATGTATAGAATGTGTATATGGAATTTGGCTAAATAATGACATTCTTGGAATGCAATAGGAAAGTTTATTTATTTTAGGTACTTTTATAGCGCCGTCAATTTACACAGCGTTTTAAATATACATTGTACATTCACATCAGTCCCTACCCTCAAGGAGCTTACAATCTAAGGTCACATTCATACATAAACTTGGGCCAATGTAGACAGGATCCAATTAACCTACCAGCATGTCTTTGGACTGTGGGAGGAAACTGGAGTACCCGGAGGAAACCCACACAGGCACAGGGAGAACATGCAAACTCCAGGCAGGTAGTGTCATGGTTGGGATTTAAACCAGCGACCCTTTTGCTGCTAGGAGAAATTGCTAACCCCTACACCACTGTGCCGCCCAAAGTTGTGAAAGTTGTGATGACCTCCCTTGCATTATCATTCCCAATGATTAGCAGTTAGTTAGTAAACAGTATTATGCCACTGATTTAGTTGGTCTGTAACCTACCAAATATGTTTTATTGAAACACACGGTATTTGTAAAGGCACTTGACCAATGAAGAACATGAAAATGTACTTTCCTCATTTGTTATCTTGCCATGTAACGGTTTAGTTTCAAGCAAATTTAAACAAAAAAAAACGCAAATTCACCTCAGCTAGGAATTTTAGTTACATCTAGTTAGTAATAAAATGTAGATTAGATTAATGTGCACACAAGGGGTTAGCTCATCTTTACAGAATATCTGTAAAGGTGACCCAACGCTGGACCCCTTCGCCACCCCCCCGTCCCTGCTGTACTTGCCTCCGGCGATCCTCAACTGCCAGGGCCCTTAGGAAGCTGTTCCACTGGTTTGGAGATTTGAAATTTTCGCTGCTTTCTCTCCTCTCCATCCAGTATTGCAAGAACAGACCAGGCAGATTCTGATTGGTCAGCGCCATCCATGTGATGATGCTGGCCAATTAGAATCCGTCTGGTTTGTCCTGGATGAAGAGGAGAGGAAGCAGGGGGATTTCAAATCCCTGTACAAGTGGAGCAGCGTGCAGGAGCCCTGACAGCTCAGGATCCCCAGAGGCAAATATAGCGGGGACCGGGGGTTTGCTCAAGGGGTCCAGTATTAGGTCACCTTTTACAGATTTTCTGTAACGATGAACAAAACACTTTAACTACCTCCTGCCCGCCGTATAGTAAAATGACAGCAGGCGGGATCTCCTCTCGTTCTGGGGAGACGTCATATGACACGGCGTGACCCTTATCTCAGTAAAAAAGCAGACAGTGTGGCTCTTTACTCATGATCGGCTATGTCCAATCACAGCTGATCACGTGTAAATACGGAAGTACCATTTATCGGATCGCCTCACACTGACAGTGTGTGGGGCTAGGAGGGCCGATTAACAGCATCTCCTCACAGGGGAGAGTATACAGATAATCAGGGCATGGATTACCAGTGCAGCCACAGCAGTGCCCATCAGTGACACCAATCAATGCTGCCTTTCAGTGCTGCCCATCAGTGCGGCATATTAGTGTCTCATTAGTGCCACCTAATCAGTGCAGTCTCATCAGCGCACAACAGTGAAGCAAAAAAATTACTTATTTACAATATTTACTGACAAACTAAGAAAAACATTTTTCTTCTAAAAAAAAAAATAAATAACCAGTGGTGATTAACCGATTATCGCCCACCCGCAGCACTTATACTGCAGCAAGGTGGCAAGACAGCGCGAACTGCCGTAACTGAACATCGGTTCGTGCATGTGATATAGCGGGTGCGGGAGCGCGTCCGCGAGTCCGGCGGACTAGACATCCGCCAGCGACCCATGATCGCGGTGTACAGAGGCAGAATGGGGATCTGCCTACGTAAACAAGGCAGATCCCTGTTCTGCCAGATGACATGTCAGCGATCATCTGTTCCCAGTGATCTCCGTCATGTTCTAGGCAGCCCACCCCCCCTTCAGTTAGAACACACCCAGGGAAAACACTTAACCCCTTGATTGCCCTTAGTGTTAACCCCTTCCCTGCCAGTGTCACTTTACATTGATCAGTGCTGTAAAATGCACTGATCAATGTATATGATGTCACTGGTCCACAAAAAATTGTAATTTGGGGTCAGATTTGTCTGCCGTAATGTCGCAGTCCTGCTAAAATTCGCAGATCGCCGCCATAGCAGTAAAAATAAAAAAAGTCTCTAAATCTTTCCCATAGTTTGTAGAAGCTATAACTTTTGCGCAAAGCAAACAATATACAGCTATTGTGATTTGTCCTTACCAAAAATATGTAGAAGAATATATATATTGGCCTAAACTGAGGAGTACATTTTTTATATAATTTTTTGGATCTGTATTAAAGCAGAAATGGAAAAAAAAAAAAAAAAGTTTTTTTTTTTCAAAATTATCACTTAATTGTTTATAGCGCAAAAAATACCACCAAAACAAAGCTCTATTTGTGGGGGGGAAAAAAAGACGTCAATTTTGTTTGGGTACAGCGTCGCACTACCACGCAATTGTCAGTGAAAGCGAAGCAGTGCCGCATCGCAAAAAAATGGCCTGGACAGGAAGTGGGTAAATCCTTTCGGGGCTGAAGTGGTTAAATACCACCAAAAGAAAGCTATTTTTGTGAGAGATAAAAATTTAATTTGGGTACAGTGTTGCATGACCATGCAATTGTCAAAGTGTGACAGCACTGAAAACTGGCCTGGCAGGAAGGGGGTAAAAGTGCTCAGTATTGAAGTGGTTAAACAATGTTTTAAAGAGTGGGAGGAAAGCAAAGCAGACAGAAAACACTCAGGCACTTCTGTGCATGCTCACATTGGCACTCCCTTGTGGGTGCCAGTATTTGTGTTTTCTAACCTAATTCACCCACAGCCATCAACATGTAAATTTATGTCTAGATGATCAATGCATGCAACTGCTATTACTGGTTATGAAAGGACAATTGTGTCAGGTAAGGCATTATGTAGTCTCTTCAATGATTTACATGTAAAAGATCAGCTTGATGTAAATAAACGTATTGTGTACACGATGCAGCCATATTTGCTCATTACATAAGCGGGCTCTGCAAAAATATGGAAGGCCCATATAAAAAGGAAAAAACCGTCACATCAAACATGTCTAAGTAAGCGGTAACCCCAAAATCCCCCATTTCTTAGATCTGGTGATTACATTTGTTTTCTTTTATAGGCTTTCTTTTATTTTCACCTGCTGATCTGGCCAGTAATTCTGTTATTTTGCAACTTACGTTAACAGATCAAGCTCTCCAAAGTGGCAGTTAGAGGATAGTGACAAACCTTTTAACCCACATGGGTGCTTACAATGGACAGCTTTTATTCAGTCATGTAAAACCTTTATCCCAAGAGGATAGTTTGCTGTAACTGCTGGCTTCCCTCCTCTCCCACCAGCTTCTGTGTGGGATGCTTCAGGATATAGAGTGGGGAAAGGGGTAGTAAGAATATAATTTACCGGCACTTCCTTTCCTAAATGAACACACTCACTGTGCTTGCTAGGGGATGCTCGGGCCAGAGCACTTCCCATTCATTTACTGCCCTGTGCAGCTGAGGCTGCAGAGAAAGACGTGTGCTTTAACTTTGGAGTGCACACCCTAATCCAATAGGCTGCGCACACCTATGGCTGCTATCCAAAAGGTGTCTGCTTTACTACTTTATCAAGAATGCAGACACCCCAAGACAGGAAGTATCTTACTGGCGGGATTATCAGGTGAAATAATGTAAAGAAAGCCTAAACAAAGGAAAACTAATACAGCCATCACATATATGGATTGGAAAACTGCATTATACAGGTGCATCTAAAAAAAATAAAATAAATTAGCATATCATCAAAAAGTTAATTTCAGTCATTCAATTCAAAAGCGAAGCTCATTATTTAAATTCATTGCACAGTGATCTATTTCAAGCATTTCTCTATTTTATATTTTGATGATTATGATTTACAGATAGTGAAAACCCAAATTCAGCATCTCAGAAAATGTGAATATTGTGAAAAAGTTTAATATTGTAGACTCATGGGGGTTTATTTACTAAAAGCAAATCCACTGTGCTCCACAAGTGAACCTGGAAGTGCAGTCGCTGTAGATCCGAGGCTGACATGCAAGGAAAATAAACAGCATTTTTGCTTGTACATGTTTGGATGATAAAATCAGCAGAGCTTCCCCTAATTACAGATCTTCCCCTCAGATCTACAGCGACTGCACTTCCAGGTTCAAAAAACAGTGTGTTTGCAGCGCAGTCCTAAGTAAGTTTTTGTTGGACTCTCCCTATGTACCTAAGATGATGTATGAACTGGAGATCAAAGAGTCTGTACACACGGTGGGTGAAGGTGTGGATAGTGGAACTATTCGTAGTAGGTGAACTGACTCTGTAGCACTGGCAAGGCTGCACCTCCAGGTTCACTTGTGGAGCACTAGCAGTGCATTTGTGGCACAAAGTGGATTTGCCTTTAGTAAATCAACCCCATGGTGTCACACTCTAATCAGCTAATTAACTCAAACACCTGTAAAGGTTTCCTGGTCTCTCAGTCTGGTTCAGTAGGTTGCACAATCATGGGGAGGACTGCTGACTTGACAGTTGTCCAAAAGACAGTCATTGACACCCTCCACAAGGAGGGTAAAGCCTCGTACACGATGCAAATTTTGGACAGAACGTCCGTTTTTTGCTGGAGGCTTGTCTCATGTCAAAAGTTAAGAGCGTACTAACAATGCGAAAATTTCCGTATGACCGAATTCAACGTCAGAAGTGACATAAAAAGTGAATAGTTTTGTATGCATTTTTTCATTTCTAAGCATGCATAGTCGTGATCATACGATTTTTCTCGTACAAAAACCATACTAATGATATGAAAATCAGAAGTCGAGTTGCCATACGAAAAAAAAATTATACCCTGCACAACTAGCTTTTGTCTTACAAAAAAATCAAAATCTGCTGTCGAAAGGAGCATACTAACGAATTTCAAACGATTGGCTATCAAACGAAAATTTCTGTCCAAAATCTGCATCATGTGAACGGGCCTCAAGTCACAAAAGGTCATTGCTAAAGAAGCTGGCTGTTGTTCACAGAGTGCTGTATCCATGCATATTAATGGAAAGTTGAGTGGAAGGAAAGTGAGGTAGAAAAAGGTGCGCAAGCAACAGGGATAACCGCAGCCTTGAAAGGACTGAGACACAAAGGCCAGTCAAGAATTTGGGGGAGATTCCCAAGGAGTGGACTACGGCTGGTGTCAGTGCTTTAAGAGCCATCACACACAGGACGTATGCAGGACATCAGTTACAACGGTCGCATTCCTTGTGTCAAGACACTCCTGAACCAGAGACAACGTCAGAAGCGTCTTACCTGGGCTAGGGAGAAAAAGGACTAGAATGTTCCTCAGTGGTCCAAAGTCCTCTTTTCAGATGAAAGTAAATATTGCATTTTATTTGGAAATCAAGGTCCCAGAGTCTGGAGGAAGAGTGGAGAGGCACACGATAAAAGTTGCATGAGGTCTAGTGTGATGTTTCCACAGTCAGTGATTTGGGGAGCCATGTCATCTGCTGGTGTTGGTCGACTGTGTTTTGTCAAGTTCAAAGTGAGCACAGCCCTCTATCAGGAAATTGTAGAGCATTTACCTCTGCTGACCAGCTTTATGGAGATGCCGATTTCATTTTCCAGCAGGACTTGGCACCAGCCCAAAAGTACCAATACCTGGTTTAATGATCATGGTATCTTTGTGCTTGATTGGCCAGCAAACTCGCTTGACCTAAACCACAGAGAATCTGTGGGGTATTGTCAAGAGGAAGATGAGAGACACCAGACCCAACAATGCAGATGAGTTGAAGGCCTCTTTCAAAGCAACCTGGGCTTCCATAACATCTCAGCAGTGCCACAGACTGATCGTCTTCATGCCATGCCACATTGATGCAGTAATTCATGCAAAAGGAGCCCCGACCAAGTATTGAGTGCATTCTATACTGTACATGGAAATTCTTTTCAGTAAGCCAACCTTTCTGTATTAAAAGTCCTTTATCTTTTTTTATTGGTCTTATGTAATGTTCTAATTTTCTAATACTGACGTTTGGGTTTTCACTAGCTGTAAACCATAATCATCAAAATTAAAAGAAAGAAATGCTTGAAATAGATCACTCTGTGTGTAATGAAGCAATATAATATAGGCGCTTCTCTTTTTGAATTGAATTACTGAAATAAATTAACTTTTTGATGATATTCAAATTTTTTGTGATGCCTCTGTATCACATTGTTTTTGGGGTTAAAGGGGTTGTAAACCCTCACTGTTTTTCCCCTTAATGCATATGCATTAAGGTGAAAAAAAGGGATTTTATTATAACTTACCGTGAAATCCTTTTCTCTGAGTTAACTGACAGACGCAGCCCTTCATTAGTGGGGATGGCCCAAAGCTGTGTCAATCAAGAGGGGCGGGCAGACTAGAACAACTGTACCCAACAAAAAAAAGCCCTCTCAGGTGGCGCCAGTCGCGCCTATACTGCAGCTTGCAAAACTTTGTGGCCAAAAGCAGCATCCGCACATCAACTTTGTAAAACTTAGTAAACGTGTGCACTGAAGCCCAAGTAGCCACTTTGCACACCTGAGACACCGAAGCCTGGTGTCTATAAGCCCAGGAAGTACTAACTGCCCTGGTGGAATGAGCCGTGACTGGGAAAGGGGGAACCTTGCCCCGAACCTCATATGCATGAGTCACGATCTTCCTGATCCAACGAGAAATGATAGCTGAAGAGGCCGCCATGCCTTTGCGCAAACCTTCCGTCAGCACAAATAAAGAATCAAACTTCCGAAAGCAAGCTGTAGAAAACAAATACACCCGCAAAGCCCTCACCACATCCAAAGAACACTGTTCAAATTCTTTGGGATGCGACGGGTGCGGGCACAATGAGGGAAGAACAATATCCTCTCATTCAAATGAAAAGAAGAAACCACCTTCAGAAGGAAAGAAGGGGAAAGTCGCAAAACCGCCTTGTCCTTATGAAGGAACAAGTAAGGTGACTTGCAGGATAACGCTGCCAACTCAGAGACCCACCTAGCGGACGTAACAGCCACCAAGAAAGCCACTTTCTGCGACAGCAACTGCAAGGGAATGTCCCTAATCTTCTCATATGGTGGCTTCTGAAGCACAGAAAGCACCAGACTCAAATCCCACGGCGCCAGAGGCGACCGTATCTGAGGAGCCACATGACGTACACCCTGTACAAAAGTACAGATCAACGAATGTGACGCCAAGGGACGTTGAAAAAGAACCGTCAGAGCCGAAATCTGAACCTTAAGCGTACTTAACGCCAGGTTCTTGTCCAGTCCTTGCTGCAAAAAAGTCAGCACCCTGGACACTGCATGAGAGTGGGGATTCCAACCACCCGCCTCACACCAGGCAATATAGGCCTTCCAGGCCCTATGATAAATCCTACGTGAAGTACACTTGCGCGCTTCAATCATAGTAGGGATCACAGAGTCAGAGTCACCCCTATCCCTCAACACCTGGGACTCAATAGCCAAGCCGTCAAAGCCAGCAAGGGTAAAGCAGGGTGCAAGATGGGTCCCTGAGACAGTAGGTCTTCGCGAGGTGGAAGACGCCACGGGACATCTGCCACCACCCGCACCACATCGGCGTACCAAGGACGCCGAGGCCAATCCGAAGCTACCAGGATTGTCGGAATTCCCTCTGCTTCTATCCCTACGCAGAACCCATGGCAGAAGCTTCAGAGGAGGAAAGACGTACAGTAGCCGATACCGACCCCAGGGTGCTACTAGTGCATCCGTGGCAACCGCCAACGGATCTCTTGATCTGCACACAAAGGTCCGTACCTTGTGATTGAATCTGGAGGCCATGAGGTCCACCTCTGGCGAATCTGGTGGAACACTTCTGGATGTAGGTACCATTCCCCCTGATCCAGAGTCCGGCGGCTGAGAAAGTCCGCCTGCCAGTTTTCCACGCCTGGAATGTAGATTGCGGCGAGAGCTGGCACGTGAATCTCTGCCCACCGAAGCATCAGAGCCGCCTCCGCGGCTGCTGCCGAGCTTCTTGTTCCGCCCTGATGGTTCACATATGCCACAGCCGTGGCATTGTCGGACTGAACCCGGACAGGGAGGCCTCGCAGCCTTGTCGACCAACAGGATAGACAAAGTCTGATCGCTCTCAGCTCCAGTACATTTAATCGGAAGACAAGCTTCCTGAGCTGACCCGATAGGATGGCATCCGTTGTTACCATCAATCAATTGAGGGGGAGGAAACATTTTCCTAATTTTAGGGCTGGAGCCCGAATCCACCAAACCAAGGATCCCCGGGTCTGATGATCCAACCTGATCAGTCTGTCTAGGGATAGGGGAGATTTGTCCCATTGCGACAAAATCGCCTTCTGCAGGAGCCGAGTGTGACTCTGGGCGTAAGGTATCGCTTCGAAAGCCGACACCATGAGCCCCAACACTCGCATACAGAACCGTAAGGAGGACCACTGGCGTGATAACAGGGTTCACACTGCTGCCTGTAGTGTCAGGAGCTTGTTCGAGTCAACGACGACTTCTGCAGGTTGATCAGCCAACCAAAATCTTTTAACGTGGACACCGTGATGATCACGTTTTCCTCCAGAGCTGCGGCCGACTCTGCTCTCAGGAGTAAATCGTCAAGGTATGCTACCACCGCAATACCTCTGTCTCAACAGCGCCAGCATCGGGGCCACCACCTTGGTGAACACCCGGGGAGCCAAAGCCAGAACGAAGGGGAGAGCCACAAACTGGTAATGCAGATCCCCCACTGCGAAAAGCAGGAAACGCTGGTGCTTGTGACAAGCTGGAACGTGGAGATACGCATCCTTGATATCCAGGGACGCCATGAATTCCTCTTGGTGCAGGGCGGCCACGACCGAGTGGATGGACTCCATCCTGAATCTTTTTGTCCTTACAAAGCAGTTTAGTGCCTATAGGTCCAGAACTGGCCTGACACTGCCCTTTTTGGGCACCACAGAGGTTTTAGTAAAACCCGTGAAATCTTTCCACAGTAGGTAGCGGTACAATCACCCCCTGTTCGGCAAGTGCCCGAACGGCGCCTAGAAGCGCCTCCCGACGCCCCTGAGGGAGTTTTAAGTTCGAAGGGAAGATCCTTTCTGGGGGTAGAGAGATGAACTCTATTGTTTACCCCGAGGACACCACCTCCAGCACCCACCGATCGGTGATGTGAGCAGTCCATCTGTCTGCGAACCCCAGTAACCGCCCCACCACCCGCGATTCGGACGGGGCAACCCATCATGCGGAGGCTGACTTATCCTTCGTTTTTTCAGACTTGCTTTGCCAGGGGCCTTTTACTGGGCCCAGCGGAAGCCTTACCAGACTTGAAGCCCTTTCCCGCTGAGCCGGGCACCCGAAAAAAACTTCTTCTGGCCTGAAGAGACAGGGCCCTGCCTGCGGCAAAAATCCCGCCGTTTTGGCTCTGGAAGGAAAGTACTCTTCCCTCCCGTGAAATCCTTAATGATTTCATCCAACTCTGGGCCGAACAGACGCTCTCCCTGAAAGGGAAGATCCATAAGAGCCTTCTTTGAAGCCTGGTCGCCTGACCAAGAGCGGAGCCACAGCACCCGCCTGATTACAATTGCAAAAACAGACATTTTTGACAGTATGGGAAGCAGGTCCAATGCAGTAATCGCATAGATAGCGGAGACCCTCTCCCAAGTGTTGCTCGTTGCACCTCAGCCTGCACACACTCACAAGTCAATCCAGAGTGTAATGTGGTAGCGCACTCGAAAAGAGATTGCGCCGCCATAGCAGCCGCCAGAGCTGGCCGCATGGCTGACCCAGCCAACAAAAACAGTGCTTTAGAAACTGCCTCCGTGCGGCAATCGGCCGCCTCTTTAAAAGTTGGAGAACCCGACCGGGGAAAGAACTCCCCAAATACTGCCCTCAGCTGATCCAAGGACACCAGGGACCCCGGGGTGGTTTGTTGCTCTGCAGGTACCCCTGCCATAGCATTGCCGGCCTCTGACATCCCGGACTTTCGGCACCCCCACTGTGTGACCACCACCTCTACCCCACCAATCAGCCAGGGAGACCCGGAAGGATTGCACCCACCGCTACCAGCACCTGATGATGATGCCTCAGTGCTGTGACCGGAATGAGCAATGAATAAACACACTCCACTTCAAGAGCCTGCACCGCCGCTCGGAAGTGCTTCTGCCGTTTTTAATACCGAGAAAAGCCACTGGGGGGCCGCCAGAGGACAGGAACGGGAGATCCATAGCAGCTGAACATCCGCAGTGTGACCCCACTACCAAGCCCCCACCGGTCAGCTACCTCAGAAGCTGCCCAGGTGCCCCTCTCCGCGCCCCTAGGACGAAAGAGGGGTCCACGCACCGATCCGATGGGTGCAGCGGGTAGCCACCCAGAGCAGACTTTCCTCCCCATGGAGAGGGATGCTGCTGGCCAGGCCAATGAACAGGAATACATCAGTCACTGGGCACAAGTCGGATCAGCCACTGGCAGCCCGCACGGAACGGACCCTATGCAGTGTGTCCCCGCCAAGACTAAAAGGTAGCTCGCACAGACGTTGGCCGGACTGGGGAACGTTTTTGGATTCTAGATATCCTCTATACCACCAGCCGGCTTCTTGATAGTCTTCATCAGAAAAAACCTCAGAAGACCGCAGATCCCATAGGGAACCAGGTCTACTCCTTGCACTAGGCAATAAAAACTGATATGCTATTGTCTAGCAGGGGGTTATATGCTGAGGTGAGGACGGCCCCCTGGGAGGGGCCAACCTATGCTTTTGTGTTATTTTGCCTAGTCTACTCCTAGTGATATGAGCATAACCCACTTGTCTAATGAAGGGCTGCGTCTGTCAGTGAATGTAAGAGTAATCTTTTCGACTACAGCAGCCGCCTAGACCCCCCCCCTCCCCCCGCCCCCCGTTTTACAGGGCTACTCTGTGAAAAACCACTGCACAGAGGAGGTAAGTATGACATGTTTGTTATTTAAAAAAAAAAAAAAAAAAAAAAACCTTTAGTATCACTTTAAGGGTCCATGCACACTGAGCTGGAAAACACTGCTTCTACGGGAGTTTTGCATTCATTTTCTCCTGCCTGTAGTAGCAGCTAAATGTTAGCCTGTGTCCATGCAAATTAGGACTTTTAGGGCATTTTAAGTTTAGCGTTTAGAGGCAGGAAAAATAAAAATAAAAATTCTGGATTGCGTTTTTGAGGGGTGCTTTCAGGTAGAAAGAACACTTAATGCTCATAAATCCTTCTAAATGAGGTGTTTAGGAGCATCTGAGTTTTCAAGCGTGTATTGAAAAATATGAGCAGGGGGAAAAACACTTGTAAAGTGAAACGCCTATAAAATTCTCCTAAACGTGTGCAATAGGAGCTCCTAAAAGCATTTTTTTTCGGGCATTTTTTTTTTTTGCCATTTTTTCTGCTCCTAGTGTGCACGGACCCTACTGGTTTAGACACTGTAATATTGTAAAATATGTCCTTTCTGAAAATACACTATTACTTTCTCTTTAATATCACAGTCGTGAATGTTTACACAGAATAGAGTTAGACACTTTCCCCAGCATTTTATTATTTAGACCTCCGATGTCCCCATTCATTTTAATAACTCCAGCATGCATAAAGTTGTTTTATATATATATTTGTACACACACACTAAATATATATATATATATATATATACATACATACACATACATACATACATACATACATATATATACACATACACACACACACACACACACACACCACATCTAGATATATATGCAATAAGAACACCAGCTTCGGAGTCACTGGAATGGTAAAAGATATGCTTAGATGCTTGTCTGTACTTGTTCGATCTCTGGAAGGCATTCCAGACATGTCAGGGAATAGGACCAATGACACATCTTGGCATTCCAGCTTGACATAACCTGAGGGATATGGAAGGTCGGCACTGCAGCTCTCAAAAAAACACAATAGTTCACAATATTTGTGCTCTCTGCAGAAGGAAAATCGTCACCATACTGGGGACACATTGAAGCTTTTATTTCACACAAAAACAAAGAATAGCCATTCTCCAAATGCCTGCACAACACCTCATACATTCCTGCAAGATCGGCCTGTTTTGCTGTACGGTTCACGGATAGACCGATCACTTGCATTTTTAGGTTATATGGCTGAGATTTAGAATACACGGCGCCTTAGCCAGCTATGAACCGAACTAGCAGACAGAGGCTTGTGAACATTTTTTATTAGAATATTCTTTTTAAAAGAAAAAAAAAAAAACAACATGTAGCGTTAATCTTTTGTGATGCTGGTTATACAATACAAAAGCGTTTGTTACCCCAACTCTTCATATTCCGGATATGTTCCTGCTGTACCATGTACTTGTATGAGAAAGTACCCAGTTTTCTTTGTATTGCTTCCTTTGTGCGAAATCCCTGGTGATTCTGCCAGTCCCTCTGCTTTCCTATTAAAAATTGACCACACTAAGCAGGCGAGCACACCATGGTCAGTTCTCTAGCTATGCTGGGAACTCAGCGTGCTCTCCTCCAATAACCAGACTTGTCCTGCCATGCCCCCACTGCACAGCCATTCAATGGGAAGCTCGATGTACTGCTGCTTCTCCTCCTCCTACCAACTTTTATACAGCTGAAAACAGAGGGTATGTGATCACTTATTAAAAAGGGAAAAAAGGGTGTTTATGTTTTTTTTGTTTTTTTTAGATCTATACACAAGTTTTACCGTTCATTTCTATTTTAAACTGAATGGGTTGTTTTACATGGTGATCGTTCACAATCACTTTAACTAGGAAAGCAGCAGGTTAACACAACTAGGGATTAAAGGGTCTAATTAGCAACAACCACAGCATTTAGACAAGACACTCCAGTTAACATTTGTAGAAATCCACTATGCCCGATATTTCCATTTCTTTAAATAGGCAAGTCACTAAAACCAACAATCAGGAAGAGAATAAGGGCTCGCGCTGCAACAGTTCAAATTATTATTATTATTCAGGATTTATATAGCACCAACAATTTGCGCAGTGCTTTACAAAATGAAGGCAGACAGTACAGTTCCAATACAATTTGGTACAAGAGGAATCAGAGGGCCCTGCTCATTAGCACTTACAATCCAAGAGGGAGGGTCAATCGATACAAAAGAGAATAGCTGTGGGGGATGAGCTGATGTAGAAAGTAAAACAATGTAATAGTTAGAAGCAGGATAGGCTTCTTTAACTACTTCAGCCCCGGAAGGATTTACCCCCTTCCTGACCAGAGCACTTTTTGCGATATGGCACTGCGTCACTTTAACTGACAATTGCACGGTTGTGCGACACAAAACCCAAACAAAATTGGCGTCCTTTTTTCAGACAATTAGAGCTTTTTGGTGGTATTTGATCACCTCTGCCATTTTTATTTTTTGCGCTATAAACAAAGCGACAATTTTGAAAAAAACTATTTCGTTTATACACACACACACACACACACACACACACACACACACACACATAAATGTATTCCTCAATTTAGGTTGATATGTGTTCTACATTTTTTTTTTTTTACCAAAAATAATTGCATATTGATTGGGTTGAGCAAAAGTTGTCGCGTTTACAAACTATGGGAATAGATTTGTGGCATTTTTATAATTTTTTTTTACTAGTAATGGTGGTGATCTGTGATTTTTAGCGGGACTGCAATATTGCGTCAGACAGATCGGACTTCACTTTTTTGGGACCACTGACATATATACAGTGATCAGAGCTAAAAATAGCCACTGATTACTGTGTAAATGTCACTGGCAGTGAAGCGGTTAACACTACGGGGCAATCAAGGGGTTAAGTGTTCCCTAGATAGTCGATTCTAACTATGGGGGGAGTGTAGTGACTGGGGGTGGAGAGAGAAAGCTGCTCCCGATCACTGGGAACAGCAGATCTCTCTCCACTTCTCTGTTAGAATTGGGATCGGTTTGTTCACATTAACAGATCCCCGTTCTGGCTCTGTGAGGAGCGATCATGGGTGACCCCCCCAGTCTCTTACAGCGCCGTCGTACAGCTATGGCATTTTGCACAATAAAGCCGACCTGCCACCGTCAAACAGCAGCTGGTCGGCAAGCGGTTAAAGAGAAGGGTTTTCGGGGATCATCTAAAGATGGATAGATTAGGAGACAGTCTGACAGATTGAGGTACGGAGTTCCAAAGGATGGGAGGAGCTCTGGAGAAATCCTGGAGGCGAACATGGGAGTAGGTGACAAGGAAGTTAGAGAGCAAGAGGTCTTTAGAGGACCGAAGAGAGCAGCTTGGTTGGTATTTTGAGACTAGGTCAGTGATGTAGCTGGGGGCAGAGCTGTGGATGGCTTTGTAAATCATTGTGAGTACTTTGAATTTCATTTGTTGGGTGAGTGGAAGCCAGTGGAGGGATTAGCAGAGTGGGGTGGAGGACACTGAACGGTTGGGTAAGGTGGATGAGTCTTGCAAAAGCATTCATTATGGACTGAAGGGGGGATAGTGTATGTAAGGGTAATCCAATGAGGAGAGAGTTGCAGTAGTCAAGGCGAGAGATAACCAGGGAGCGAATTAGAAGATTAGTGGGGTCATTGGTTAATAAGGGGTGTATTCTAGAGATGTTGTGGAGGCTAAGGTGGCATGATTTGGACAGGGATTGGATGTGGTCCTGGAAGGACAGTTCAAAGTCTAGGGTTACCCCTAGCACCCTGGCATGTGAAGATGCACTAATAGTTGTTGATCTTAACAGAGAAGTCAGGGGAAGGGGCACGTGGGCGAGGGAATATCATGAGCTTGGTTTTAGATAGATTCAGTTTGAGGAAGTGGTGTGACATCCAGGCTGATATGTCTGTTAGTAAAGCAGTGATGTGTGAGGAGACTGATGGGGTGAGCTGAGAGATAGATTTGGGTGTCATCGGCATATAAAAATGGTAGCGGAAGCCATGGAAGCGGAAGCAAATAGATCTCAATACACAACAAAGATGGAGGCATCACATTGTTCTGTTTTGTACAACAATGAGCACTTGGCTGTATTGCACTGGTAGGCATAACTGCAGTCTTGAACCATTTCGTACACACAGCATGATTTACTATCAGCAATATGAAATGTAGGTGGCTGTAGGCTGCCTCTGGCAAACCTGCTGTCTATGTCCAGCTCTATTTATACATGAGCTCTTAAAACTGAACACAAATTAATCTTTAATCCTAAATACATCATTAAATGCATTTTTAAAATGGAAGCAGTGCAAGTACCTGAATTTGACCTGGTGTCAGCCTTTTGCAATCGCTGTATAACAGAGCTGGAGTGTGAGAGGAAAGAAGCAGCACAAGGAGCCAATCAGTTCATGTGCTGACAAGAAGCATGCAGAGA
Source organism: Glandirana rugosa (assembly GCA_018402905.1). NCBI lineage: Eukaryota > Metazoa > Chordata > Amphibia > Anura > Ranidae > Glandirana > Glandirana rugosa. The sequence continues at coordinate 72,372 of BLSH010218195.1, forward strand.
GAAGCGAAAGCAGAGTGACAGGACTTTGGGGGAAGTATGTTGAATAATGCCGAATAATAGACAGAGCATAACAGAAGAAAAAAAAAAAAAAAAAAGACTATGGGGTAAATCTAGGGTTGCCACCATCTCTTAAAGTCAAACCCGAACACTTTAGCGGCGCACTGCAATTATTTTTATAGTATAAACTATACATATATTTTGCAATTAAATAAAATTTCTAATCATATGAAGTTAATAACAAACGCCCCCTTTTACATCAGAGTCCACAGAGTTCCCCTTTTACATTTGAATTTAGAGTTCCCCTGTTACATCTGACCTCACAGAGTTCCCTTTCACTGTAAGGGGGGACTCTGCAGACTCTGATGTAAGGGAGAACTCTGGGGATTCTAACATAAGGGATGGTTTGGGAACCCTGATTTAAGGGGGAACACTGAGGACTCTGATGTAAGGAGAAAGACTCTGGCCTCTGGTAAAAAAGGAACTCTGATGTAAAGGGTGCTCTGAGAACCCTGATTTACCTTAATGTTCCGACTCAGAGGCAGGAAAGAGGAGGGGCAAAATTCAGTCACAGACAGGGATGGATGGGGAGCTCACTCACCCTTTGGCAGTCAGCGCCTCTCATCCATATGTATCAGAGGCTGCTGGACATCAAATTTCCGACCCCCACTTTCCTTTACTGAGGCACAGCGCCGGGGATTGGAGTGTGGGCAGACACAGAGGAGTAGGCGCGGGAGGAAGAGTTGCAGATCAAGCCCTCTCTCCTCTCCCGTCTGTGTGTGTGTTTGGGTGGGGAGATTTAGGGTTGCCACATCATCCCTTTAATCCAGGACACATATGGATTGTACAGGTTCTGAAGCTGATTTAATGCAGATGAGGCACAAAGTGAGTTTAATTACTTCAGCCACAGAACCTGTGTAATTGATATGTGTCCTGGATTAAAGGGATGATGTGGCAACCCTAGGGAGATTGTTAGTGCTGGCGTTAAGCAGTGTGAAAGAAAGTGTAACAGACACTCTCAGCTTAGACAACTGCAGCCAGCAACCCTGCTAGGAAGCCATAGTCCAGTCTGAATCATGTGTCCGGGTTTCAAGCAGTCTAAAACCCGGACACATGATTCCAAACCCGAACTGTCCGGGTGAATCCTGGACAGGTGGCAACCCTAGGTAAATCTCTGAAATAAAGCTGGTTGAGTTGTTTATTCTTTCAATAGAATATTCACTTTATCTTCTTTTTGGCAGGAGGAGTTGTTTTAATACTATAAAAAAAGCTCATAGAAGCTTATGGGGCTTGGTGAACTGTGAGGTTTTGCACATTTTCTCATAAGTGAAAAACTTGCCACACAAAAGCAAACATTATAATACAAAAAATGTAGACAGGCAGGCAACTCTAGCTCAAGCCAGAAGGGCAAGTTAGCTTTTTTCAGTCTTATTTGAAGTTTTTGTGGGCTGGTTAGGCTTAGCCAGTAAAAAGTCGACTATACTTTTCTCATTTTGGCTTCAACTTTATTTAAGGGAATATAGAATGAGAAAATTATGCAGACAATGTCTGCTAATCTCCTACTGAAATGACAAGTTGACAACCTGCCTTTGGCTGCAACGGGTTTCAGCCATTGACCAGGAACAGATTTGCAGCAAAATTAAATATAGAGCATCCTATCAGCACACCTGTGCGCAAACATTTTCAAAATCTGATCATCCATATTTCTCTCACATTTCTACAAGTGGTCAGTTGTGTAGGTAACTAAATGCCAAGGCTACATTTTACTTTTAGTCTACTCCCTATTGTATGATATCAAAAAGAATAGTCTAATCTCTTCAAGGACTGCACATCCTAAAATATGTATACATGTAGTTATCCTCCAAGATAGGGTTTGGGATTAAAAGTGCCATTTCAGTGTTTGCAGAAGACACCAAGCTATGCAGTGGAATAACGTCCTTACAGGATGTCTTCAATTTACAAGCAGACCTCAATGCACGGTTTAATTGAGCAACTATGTGGCAAATGAGGTTTAATATTGATAAATGTGAAGTTATGCACTTGGGAGCTGAGAATATGCATGCATCATACATACTAGGGGGTACAACTCGGGCAATCCATAGTGGAAAAAGATCTGGGGGTTTTGGTAGATCATAAGGTTAATAAATTGCCAAGCTGAGGTTTCCAAAGCAAGCAAAGTCTTTTCTTGTATTAAGAGGGGTATGGACTTGAGAGAAAGAGATCATTTTGCCCCTGTGGAAATCATTAGTAAGACCTCATTTGGAATGTGCAGTTTAGTTATGGGCACCAGTTCTCAAAAAGGAGGAGATCAGAGAACTGGAGAAAGGGCAGAGAAGGGCAACCAAACTGATAAGAGGCATGGAGGAGCTCAGCTATGAGGAAAGATTAGAGGAACTGAATTTATTCTCCCTTGAGAAGAGGAGATTGAGGGGGGATATGATCAACGTGTACAAATATATAAGGGGTCAATATAGTGAACTTGGTGTTGAGTTATTCACTTTAGATTGTAAAGCCTCTTTTTTCTTCAATTAAAAACATGTTATACTTGCCTCCTCTGTGCAGTTGGTTTTGCACAGAGTAGCCAGGATCCTGCTCTTCTCGGGTCCCTCTTTGGCTCTCCTGGCCCCTCCCTCCTGTTGGGTGCCCCCACAAACAAGCAGCTTGCTATGGGTGCACCCGAGCAGAGTCACAGCTCCCTGTGTCCATGCAGACACGGAGCTGCAGCCCGACCCCACACCCTTTCAATTCTCATTGGCTGACTGATTTTGATTGACGGCAGCGGGAGCCAATTGCACCATGCTGCTGTCTCATTCAATGAGGAGGGGAGTGCCAGATGGCTGAAACATTCCTACAACATCGCTGGAGCTAGAGGGACCTCAGGTAAGTATTAGGGGTGGCTGAGGAGGGCTGCTGCACACAGAAGGCTTTTTATCTTAAGGCCTCATACACACGGGCATCTGATAATAAGCAAAACGTCGACGTTTTTGAAAAAATCTGCGGTTTTTGCGGCGTTTTGCATCGGCGTTAGCGAGCGTCGGCGTCAATAGGCGTTTTTAAAAAAAAATCAGTCCTCTGCTATTTTTCAACCTAAAAACGCGTGTTAGCAAGCGTTAGTGAGCATTTTGCCGATTGCCGTAAAAAATGCCAAAACGCTACAGAACGCAATGGTCCCGGGCTCTAAAAACAGCTCACTAACGCTGACGCCCTCTACTGCTCACAAACGCCGGCGTTTTTAGAGGGCCATTGAATAATATGGAGAGCTGCAAAAAACGCCTACAAACGCCGGCGTCCAAAACGCCCGTGTGTATGAGGTCTAATGCGCAGAATGTATTTTAGTAAAAAAATCATCTGACTTTACAACACTTTAAAAAGGTCATTACAGAGGACAAGGGGGCACTCTTTACGTCTAGAAGAAATGAGATTTCATCTCCAAATACGGAAATGCTTCTTCAGTGTTTAGCATTATGTACACTGCTGCTGGTAAACAGACGTTTAGGAGCAGTTGGGCTTTTTTTCAGCTGCCCCTGAACTCTCCTCTATGTTATTTATCAGCACATGTACACTGAGTCTTTTGTGGCTGTTTTCAGGTAGTTGAGGTTAGAGGCATTTTTTGGAAAGCAAAAACAATGGGTACAGATGTTCAGAGACATTGGAATTGCCAAATGCCTGTAACCGCTTGTAAACAAGGTAACTCGCGTTTAGTTTATAGCCGTTTTTAATGGAGATGAATGAAAAACACAAACGCATCTAAAAGGTGGCTAAATGCGGCATGTAAATGCGGCACAACGGACGTTTTTGAACTTCGGTTACTAGCTGTCAAGTTCCATTGTTCAGGAGGAGAGGTTTTAAAACGCCCCGTGTACATGAAGCCTAAGAGCTGTGAAAATGTGGAAAAGACTCCCTCCAGAAGTGGCTCTGGCCAGCTCAGTAGATTGCGTTAAAAAAAAAAAAAAAAAAAAAAAAAAAAAAGGCCTGCATTCTTTCCTAAATGTACATAATAACTGGGTACTAACATTTATAGGCAAAGTAGATCCAGGGAAAATTAAATTGCCTCTCAATGGAGCAGGAAGTAATTTATTCCCAGCTGGAGCAAATTGGATCATGCTTACAGTGAGTGTGACTGGCGCCAGTGGAACATCAGGCCCTAGACAACCTCACGGACAATAAAACCATTATCATAAAACCCGCAGACAAAGGGGGAGGGACTGTCATTCAGGATACGGATGTGTACATCCAGGAATCTTTCAGGCTGTTGTCAGACAAATACTTACAGAGTCCTTCCCAAGGATCCACTCCCTGAATTGTACCTCAAGGCCAGTCAGATCATCTCCAGGGCCCTCGGTGAGATCATCGCCAAAAATGAAGCCCCTTTCATGAAAAAAGACTTTTACAAGGTACCCTACTTTTATTATTTGCCCAAGATACATAAAGACCTTGCCAACCCACCTGGTCGTCTTATTGTGGCTGCAATGGACAGTGTTGACCAGTGGGTTTTCCATTTACATTGATCAATTTCTCAAGTCAATGACCCAGAATCAACCTTCTTATATCCGTGATGGCCCCCACCTGTTAGACCAGCTGGCAAAATACACATGGGAGCACACCTACGGGTGGCTTTCCCTTGATGGGACATCCCATTCCACAGCCATCCCGCACATGGTAGGGTTACGCGCAGTAGAGCATTTTCTGGTGCAGGATCCTCTGATCAATGCTAGGCAGGCCCATTTTATTCTGGAAGCACTTTCGTATTGTGGCACACGCAACCACTTTCAATTCAACGGGACCCATTACCTCCAGGTCAACGGCACGGCCATGGGGGCCAATTTTGCCCCCCCTATGCAAACCTCACCATGGGGTACTGGGAACATCTGCATCTATTATCAAGCCATCCCTTGGCTGCCCACGTAGAGTTCTATGATCAATTAAATCGTTGTCATATGGGATGGCTCCCGGCAAGACATCAATGCCTTTGTTCAATATTGCAAAAACAATACGGTGGGCCTCTCTTTTACTCTCGTGGCTGATCAAGAGTCATTAGCATTTCTTGACCGCAAACTTTGCCATGAAAATAGTACCATCTATGCCAAGAATTTTGTAAAGCCTACAGAAATTCTTGGACAAAGGTTATCCCCTCTCTCTGGTTAATGAGGCTTTCCAAGCGTATCTCAATCTGGTCCAAAACCCATCCAAAGACTCATCCAGATCCACTTCAGTGCAGCCCATCAGATTTACCACCTAATTCCACACTAAACACAAGATGGAAAATATCCTGCCCAAGCATTGGTCTATTCTATGAGAAGATCCCCACCTAACCACATCCCTGACTACCCAACCAAAAGAATCCTACAGGAGAGCTAGGAACATTAAAAGCAAAATAGCCAGCAGTAGGATCCACAACAACCCTGCCCCGATACTTACACTTATCCCACTAGTTGGAATGTATGAATGTAAAAAAAGCCCTCTGTCTCGCATGCCCATTTGTTCACCACGGCCAAAAAAAATTCCAAAGTTAAAGGCAAGACTTATCATATTCAGGAGTTCTTTAATTGTTCTACCGAGTACGTAGTGTACTGCCTCACTTGTCCTTGTGGCCTCTTCTATGTGGGTAGAACAATTAGAGATCTCAGGAAAAGGTATGGTGAACAGAGGAGGTTCATTGAGGGAGGCAAGGACCACCACAGTGTACCCAAACACTTCTTGCAGCATCATAATAAATCCACTACCAGACTGTGGGTATGGATCATTGAAGCCATTCCCGCCAGTCTCACCCTGGCCGAACGTTTCAAACACTTGTGCCGGCACAAAACATTCTGGATTTATTCTTTGGGGACTCATGCCTGGAGGTTTGAATGAAGAAATTGAGGTACACTCCTTGCTTTAGGACGATTGGTTGCTTTACAATAGCGTACATTATTTTCCAGTAGTATATAGTGAATATGTACACACACACACTATATATATATATATATATATATATATATATATATATATATATATATATATATATATATATATATATATATATATATATATATATACACACACACACACATACATACATCTTTTTTTCTGTTTGCAGCGGACCCCTAAGGTCCCCAGTATATTGCACAACACATAGTCAAAGATCCCCTACTCCTGAGCTACTGTAAGTACCATAGTACGGTTTAGGTATAGTATAGCAGAGGTAGAGATTAAAATACCAGCCAATCAATATAGTCTTATCACATTTATGAATTTATCCATACACACACCTTACTATATTATATACACATATATATACATATACTCCTTTATATATTTTACAAAATGTTTTATTAATGGGTTATGAACTTATACATAAAACCCTAATTTTCAATCGTTATATTTATAGTCTCCGTAATTTTTACTTCTCTGAATCCCTTTTTTTCTATGCATTTCCACTTGTCCTTTTGTGGTGTAGCGAGCGTTTCCCATCATCCATTTGCCCATAGATTTGAACTAGGCTTACGCTCACTTTTATACCCGTTTATATTTATAATTATCTTCATTGTCATTGCTTATTCTTCCTTTATTGTAATATTCTAGTCATGTGCAATACAAGTTAATCACTGTCCCACCATTTGGATTTCCTTTATATGCATTCTGTGGACTAGCTGAGCCTTGTAGCCCTACGGCCTGCACACCACTATAAAATAGCTGCCAATGTAAAAACACCCCCAGGCCTTCAGAAGGACATGAAGCAGCCTTGTGTCTTGCTGCTTTCTGGACATTACTTGCACCTCGGGTGCTATTCCCCACCCCCCCAGTGACATCACATCCGGTCTGCGGTCCCATCGTGGCTTCTACAGCGTTCCTGGATGCCATCCAGCTCTTAGAACAGATGCCAGCCATATACAACAACCTGGTCGCAGCCGGATACATGCGGGGTGGAGTGGAGTGACCCCCCCCCCCCTTCTTATGTACCAGATAAGCCTGTCTTTTTAATACTTTTGTTTTTAACCCTTTGAGTAAAGTATTGTTCCTAATACTACACTCAGGTGGTGCTTCCTGTGTTCTCCTTTAATGGGATCATGCTTTGCTGGGGGTTTTCACCTTCCTCTGGATCAACTGGGGGTATAGGATTGCATGACTTTTTTTTTTTTTTTTTTTTTTTATTGGTTGAACTAGCTAGACATTTTTCAAATTGACTAACTAGAACTATGTAACATGTTTGGCAGGCCAGCCTGGTTAAATGGCAGTCAGTCGATTTCCAGATTTTGTCCTAAAAAACACAATTTAAAACAGTAAAACATATCCAAGCAGAAGGCAACCAAAGTGGTTTTCCTTTATGAAAAATGCAAGAGCCTGGCATAGTTCTGCTATTATCGGGGTTGGTTTACTAAAACTGAAGAATGCAAAATCTGGTGCAGCTCTGCATAGAAATCAATCAGCTCCCAGGATTGTCAAAGCTTAATTGAACAAGCTGTAGTTAGAAGCGGATTGGCTACCATGCACAGCTGCACCAGATTTTGCACTGTTCAGTTTTAATAAAATCGACCCCATTGTGTCCACCCATCTTGAATAACTGATGCTTAATCAATGGCATGTGGCAACTATTTTCTTTTAAAGGCATTTGTCCCTATACATTGCAACTATTGATATAGGTTGTCTGTTTTGGAGCACCGGCTGAGCTCAGAAGAGTGAATAGTATACTAATCTGACATACAAATTAGGGGAAATATTATGGTTACTAAAGCTTAGGTCATTTTAAATTGTGTGTCTGCCACCTAGTGAAATCTATATGTATCTTTCGTCATATGTCTAAAGAGTTACATAACATGCCCTTTAGTCCAACATTCTATCAAAGATCTGCACTGACAACAACAGGTTTCTTTGTGCTATATGTGGGCTAGGCTTCAGAATTAGTAACTTACAAGCGTTTACAAAATCACTTCTAAAACCGTGCTTTCCTGCTCTAATCTGACTTATGCTGACTCATTAACAAGTCTATAATCTACACAAGTGTCTTTTCAACAAGCTGTCATCCTCCCTTTTTGCCATTTCACATCAAAGGAAGTATTCAGAATTATGAACCTTTGGTTCCTTGGCAATTTAGAGCGAAAAAAAACTCACTTATTAAAAATAAACCACAATACTCTTCAGTATATTTATATGTATATGCAGCACTAAGAACCCCATGTTTACACGAACATCAATTAGATATTGCAAACATAGCACAACATGAGTGATTCTGGCAACTACATATGGCAATCTGACAAAGACATAAATAGATTTAGATGTGGTACTTCAACTTGTTGCATCTTAAGTACAGCCCTGACATAAAATGCTGAATTGTTAAAGCACTGTACTTAAATGGGATTACCAAATGAAATCTAGGAGTACACACATATACAGAAAAAAGTGTGTGTTAAGAGAAAGAAGCATGCTTCCCTGGCCCAAAATGAAAGGTTTTCTGAAATACCGTTAGAGACAAAATGTCACTTCATTGGTAATTAGAAATGTTGATATTAAATTTGTTGATGACAACAGCGAGAAAATGCTTATGTAAAAGTTGACTTCCACCATGCCCCTATCCTTTAAAGGGATTATAAAGTCAAGTGCATTCTATGCATTAAGATAAAAAAAACCTGTGTGCAGCAGCACCCCCTCAGCCCCCCTAATACTTACCTGAGGTCCCTCTCTATCCAGCGATGTCTACGAGTGTCTCAGCCATCCGAGAATTCTCCCTCCTGATTGGCTGAGACAGCAGCGGCGCCATTGGCTCCTGCTGCTGTCAACGTCAGCTAGCCAATCAGAAGAGGGGGCAGGCCCCCATGTCTGAATTAACACAGGGTGCGGTGACTCAGCTCGGGTGCCCCCATAGCAAGCTGCTGGCTGTGGTGGCACCCAACAGGAGGGAGGGGCCAGGATCACAGACGAGGGACCCGAGAAGAGGATCCAGGCTGCTTTGTGCAAATCCACTGCAACTGAGCAGGCAAGTATTACATGTTTGTTATTTTTATAGAAAAAAAGACTTTACAATCACTTCATATTGGCTGCCATTTCATTAGCAACACATGGACATTGAAGTGTTGTACATAAGGTGACTGCCAAGATTGTAATATGCATAAATCACCCATATAATATAGCTGCAATGTTAAAGAATGTGTTTGCGGTCTGTGCCCCCCTCTGCACCGAACAGGAAAGGATTAGAAGTCTCATCATTGGCTGGGAAGTTGTCAGTAATAAATGGCTGCAGGATGAAGCAATACAGGCCAGGACCTAAACGAAACTGAAATCCTCACTATCACATTTTCCTTACTTGATGCAGATCTCTTACAATCCTATAGATCTTTTTTCAAATATTGCAGGAACAATAACCTATTGCTAAAATACATGACAACAATAGCAAAGACTAGTACATAACAGCTTTAGAAAGGAAGTAGGGGAGCATTTCTACATTCGTAATGTAGCATACTTCTCTAGTTGCCATTTATGCAATATTTAGCCCACAGAGCATCTTGAAAAAAATGACTTAACATATATACAAACAACATTCAAGGCAAAAGAAAACTATAATAATGCACTGACTTCGTGCAATAGAATTACAAAAAAAAAGAAAGAAAAGAAAAACAAAAAACAAATCATGTTGAAGGCGTAAACAGTGCATGTCCGTGGTCCAAAGAAGTAATCCTTTATGTGAAATCTAGGAATCCACTCCCTGTGGCCTTTAACCACCCCCCACCCGGCCACTGTATATATACGGCCGGGTGGGAGCTTCCCCGTTCTGACAGGATGTGTATACAAGTCCTGCAGAACGGGAGCTCGCAGCGCGGCAGCGCGGCCACGCGGCGCGCTGCTTCTGGATCCTGTGATCATTATGATCACAGGATCCAGCTGAGCAGAGATCGGGATACGGGCGCAGTGACTGGCCCTCCCGATCATGTGACGGCTGTGTCCATTCACAGCCGTCACATTGTAAACAGAGACGAACGTCTCTGTGACAGTTCTCCCACCGCCGAGCTCAGTGCGGGGGGGGGGGGGGGAAGAGAAGGGGGGGAGCTGCAGCTATGTGACAGCTCTCTGCATGATGAGGATTTCATGCAGAAAGCTGTCACAGATCGCCCCCCACACAGTGCACCAAGCACACTGATACCCCTGTCCCCATACACATAAGTGTCCCCATAAAACAGTCCCCAATCACATCTGTCACCATACACAAAACATCTGTCACAGTCCCCAAAACATCTGTCACAGTCCCCAAAACATCTGTCACAGTCCCCAAAACATCTGTCACCATACACAAAACACCTGTATGTCCCCGTCACATCTGTCACAGTCCCCGTCACATCTGTCTGTCTGCTAACACCAAATAAACTCTGATTTGGGTTATTTTTACCAAAGAAATGTAGCAGTATCATTTTTGGTAAAAATGTATGAAGAGAAATTACTTATTTGCAAAATTTTATAACAGAAACAAAGAAAAATGCATTGTTTTTGAAAATCTTCAGTTTTTAATTTGTAGCGCAAAAAATAAAAAACCCAGGGGTGATTAAATACCATCAAAAGAAAGCTCTATTTGTGTGAAAAAAAAATGATAAAAATTTCATATGGGTACAGTGCCGCATGACCGCGCAATTGTCATTCAAACTGCAACAGCGCTGAAAGCTGAAAATTGGTCCGGGAAGGAAGGGGGTTTAAGTGCCCAGTATTGAAGTGGTTAATCTGACTGTATATCCAAGGATATCAGTTTCCTTGAGGCTAGGTTCACACATGTGCGGTGCGAATTTCCGGTCCATTTTCACTGCGAATTTACAAAGCAGCTGTTCAGGGCATGTGGCCGGGTATGGTTCGGGGGGGGTCATGCTTGGATAAGGGCCTGGTATAGACCCCCACACAGTTTTGTTCTCAATTTGTGTTCAAACCTGACGACGTGTGATCCAGAAGCAGTCCCATTAAAGGCAATGAGCCTGGAATTTGCACCTGAACCGCATAGCAGTGCTCAGAAAGCGCACAGGACTCTTTACATTTGCACTAAAATCGCATGAACCGGCTCCATAGAAAGCCAGTTTGGTTCACATGACATGCAAATTTGATACGGACCAAAATCCAATCCAAAATGGATCCAATTTTCATATATGTAAACAGAGTCTGAATGTGCATGTAGGTTTGACAAATGTTTCTCAGGCCACACCTACAAGAGCCGCAAAACCAGTGTGATGTGCTATGCTTAAATTGAATCCCTCATGGACCAATAATAATTGCAAGTTGGACACATTTCCAAGCTTTCCCTTTCCATAACTGAACATTGCTCGGTCATAGTTAAATTTGTTTTTAAAGATCATATTTTATAGCTTAAAAATACCAGGAGTTTAGGTTGAGAAGTTAGCCAACCTTTATACATAAACCATTTGATGTTCTTCATAATATTAAAGTTCACTTTCTGGCTAAGCCCAAGTAGTAGAACTGGGGCTCACAATGCAATGGTTGTTGGGAGTCACCTTCAGGAATACCCCCCCCCCCCCACGGTCTCTGACCACGTTCTGGACCCATCCGCCTGCAAAGCTGCATAATTTTTCAAAATCTGAAGGCTTTGAAGTGGGCCCAAGAGTGCCATTGGATGTACTGTTGAGTAGATCCATGCACAAAAGAAGAAAAAAGTGATGCTCAAGAGAACTTCAGCCTGGAGAAAAATGAGAACTGGGTGCAGGAAAGTAAAAAATGTCACCTGCTTAACACCACTGAGGTAGCACTCAGTCATCGACGCTTTACCTACACTGAATAACTGGACCTCTATGAAAAGGGAAAACCTTTCCCTTTGGAGGCCTGGTTGGCCCTCTCCAAACACCAGCTTTGCATGTTTATGTCTTGGTTGTGTGTGTCTTTTTTTTATTTGCAGATCATCAATATTACCTCAGCTCGTTTTAGCATCTCCCATTTGTGGAGGATTTTCATGGCATAGATCTTTCCATTGCCTTTCATTTTCACCACAGCCACCTGGTTAGAGACAAGGTAGAAAATAATAATTTAGAATAGTAATAAGATTATGAAATGGAAGCAAATAAGAAAAATAAAAGAATGCAGCATACATATACAAGACTTGTATTATCCTAAACAAGATTCTATTTGCCATTTTGTGTCATTGGTAACAAAACTACATCCAATAAAAGTCTGTAAACTAAATCTTTCTTACTTCTACATCACACGATTCATCATTCTCTTGCTATTTGCACCATTATTGCTTCGCTATTTTTTTTTTTTTTTTTTTTTTACCTCAACAGTATTTTAGCACCAAAGAAAAGATCTATGCATGTATGTGGTCATGCTTTAGAACCTCTGATGGTGTTATTATTGTCTGTTCTTACATTTTTTTGGCGATACCTTACATTGTACCTTCTCTATGCCATCTTATAATTTATTCAGTAGTAAAAGTGCTATGGAATGGTTTTTAAGATGTTCTAATAAACATTTATTAAACAGGAGGAGATCTGGCACAAAGAAGACTAAAAATCCATGACTAGGTGTTAAAATAAAGGAAAAGCAGTACTATATCCAAGAAAAAGACATTGCTTTACATACATTTAGGAATAATTACATGTTTGATAGAATAAAGTGGTGGGAACAGAACCAATTACAGTTCAGAATTGGAAACTCAAATTGCTATATTTGGGATGTCAAAGTGGCTTTTGGCTTACAATATAATTTAACTTGCGGGTATATGTATGAGTGTCTGGGCCCATGCCACAGCAATGACCACTACTGCCACCACCGCTGCCACTGTGACAATGGCTTTATAAAGCAAACTTACCTCCCCAAATGCTCCTCTTCCAATTACTTTTAAAATCTCAAAGTCTTCTCTTTTAAGCCTCATCTGCTTGACCTTTGAGGCAAATGGTTCAGCTGATGAGAGAAAAGAAAAGTTAGTTAGTCTTCTGCAGATCCGTTTTCTAACACATTCTCCGGTTTCTTCCATTTCTTCCAGTTACCATCAGAATTCCACCTTGTAGTGCCATGTACAGAACAATCACAGCTTCCCTATTTTAATCCAATCTATACACATGGACAAAAAACAAACCACAAACTGCCCAATCTCCAAGACTGCAGGGAATATATAAATGCAATGAGTTTTCTCTCAACCTTTACAATAAGATAGAATATCACTAACTGATGTGATTGTTATTGTTTATTCATTGTGCTCATTACTGCACATTCCATAGCCCCCACACACTACACAGCAATTCCAAGCAACATTTAAATCTGTCCCCACATTTGCAGAAATCACAAAGGGCACTGCATATGTAAGGCAAATTTCCTCTGGCATAACAGGCCATGGTCAATGCCGCAATATGTTAAAACAATAAAAACATAATACATCTTTATAGTGTAATTCTCTATTAAGACTAATCAAATCAATATTAAATCAAGATTGATACTGGTTTAACATGTTAGTACAAAGCCATTTACTATGGGAAGAAAAAAATAATCTGTAAATGCTACATCCTTTCTTCAATAATAAAGTAACTTCATTAAACATGGTCAACAATCGGTATTATGCTAGTGCTGATATAGTAATGTGCTACAAAACAAAAAAAAAAAAAAAAAAAGTATAAGGCCTAATAAACACTTTTGCTCCAAGATGCCTGTTTTATAGGGCTTGTTTTTTGGCAGGATAAACAAAACATTACTTGCATGTTCTGAAGAGCAGCACTTGGGCTGAAAAGATGTGCAAGCGCACTTAAACGCATGTTAACGCAGGGCACGTTTGCACGTGAATACATTATAATGGCCAAAATAAATTAATATTCTGGCTGATAGAATGCATTAAAGCCAAATGAGTCTATACACATAAAACGAGAGTTAACACACAAATGCACATGCAAAAACCTGACTTTTGCCACATTTTTTCACCCGCATTTTTCCTGCAAGGATAAAAGGCATCTAAAAGAATACAGTGTGTGAATGCGGCCTAACTACTCAAGAGTAATTTTTTGTTGCTTTACAAAAAAAGAGCAGCTAAAAAGTGTTGCCACAGCAAGTCTTTTCCTTGCTACATTTTCTAGAAGATAAAAGTAAAAAGAAAAACCAAATTGGGTGCACAGGCTCACTACTGAAATATATAAAAAAGAAAAAACTTAGCTGCTGGATAATGCAAGCATCCACACAAAACTAAAATATCAGTGAACTTAAAATACATGTGGACTACTCAAAGTGTTTAGTTTCCCAAGCGACAATTATAAAGTGCTCTAACTCAGTCGACAGAAGTAAATCTGTTTAACCACTTCAATATTGGGCACTTATACCCCCCTCCTGCCTAGGCCAATTTTCAGCATCATTGCTGTCGCATATTGAATGGCAAATGTGCGGACATGCAAAATGCGGGCGGTTAATATATCTAAAGCCAAATCCTTTTTTGGTTTGTTTTTTGGATAAATTGTTTACATCTGTTTTACCCCCTTTGTCACACTGACCAGGTTTCACTGGGACTGAAAAGCAAAAGAAAAATCCCAAAAACTTTTTTTTAGTTCTCATTAGAAAAATATTAGATGAAAAATCTGACAATGGGGATATATTTTTCAGGTAACAGTTGAAAAGGGAACTTCCCTCAATTTGGAGAGATTTCCTCTCAGTTTCTGTTGAGTCTTGACAGTCAGTGAAGGGAAGTCTCCCCAATGGCACTCATATGGTAAGAAACCTTACAGAGGTTTTAATCATACGCTATTCGGCTTTCTGTATTGCATGACTACAAAACTGTTGCACTTTACTGCCCTTTTATGCAATATAAAGATTATAGGTCAATCAAATACACAAAATACAGTGCAGAAAACAAATACATCAGTGCTAACAACATTCACTCTTCAAACGAATGTGCACATCACAATGGTAAAATAATCCACCATGAAAAAATGAATTAAAAAATTGAACAAATGACCAAAGCAATACAAATTCCAATGTCTGAGTGTTGACAAAAATTTTCCTCCATCAAGTATTTCTTCCCAGGTGCTTGAGTAAGTTGCATCAAAAAGTGCTCCCTCCACCACAATCAAGGGTTGCACTTACCAGACCCATATTCCCTGTTCTTGCTCTAGACATCTAATGGAAAAGTCCTGGAAGCCACACATCTCTGCAAAACCCCATAAGGTGGTGTATGACAGCCACAGTCTGGGCTCCAGTCAGGCCATGCCCCCATAAGAGTTTCACTCCACCCAGAGAGCTTAGTCTTGGGATTATGATCCCCATGACTAATCTCCATGGGTAGAGTAAAAAGCATTGGAGGCATGGCCTGGCTGGAGCCTGGGCTAAGGCGGTCATACACCTTCTTACAGGGTTTTTCACAGAGATGTGCAACTTCCGGGGACTTTTCCCTCTTTTTCCCCATTACAGAAAATAATAGACATTTTACAATTAACAGTATATAAATGTGCTCATTAAAAAAAAAAAAAAAATTATATTATAATATATATATATATATATATA
>BLSH010218195.1:93132-113739 GCA_018402905.1 Glandirana rugosa
TAGGTAAAACAAACTTAGTGGTTTCCTTTACGGAATAAGTCACACGGTTCGAAACGGTATATATATAGTAATAAATTTTTTTTTTTAATCAATTTCCTGCCATTTTTTGCAAAATTGCACGTGTAAAACTTATGCATGCAGCACTTTATAATTAATTTTAATCAGCACTGGATTATGTATTTATTAGCACTTGTTTTGATAAAATTGCATGGTTAATTGTTAAAGTAGGGAAGAGAGAGCGCTGTATCCCTCTCAGACAATCTGCAGAGAGACCACTGCTTCAACACAGAGCAAGGGCCCTTCTCTGCAGTATGCAGACAGACAGGATTTCTAATTAAGCTCTAGCCGCTCTCTAATGTATGTCTTTGCACACATTTTGTCTTGATGCAAACTGAAACTGCATATTACTTATTTACACAACCAAGCCAGATTTCAGAAGCTAAAAATTGACATATTGCTCTTGGATATAAAGCCATTTTGGGACAGTTGGCTGAGATCAGTATTCATAATGGCAAAGCTTGGCACACTGAATAAGGCATTTCCTTTGGTGATTCAAACAAAATGGATATGAATCACAGACCTTTCACGTGCCAGAATTAAACACATCTAAAATTATCTGCACAGAATGCTAGTTTTAGACCACACCTAATACATAAACAGTTTCTTGCGCAAATTCAGTAACTAGATTTTTGCATAGTCAGGGCAACCGCCTGGCCTTTCAGTTACAGAAACTACAATTAACCACAATTAATGTTTAAGATGGTTTCATACAAAATTAATACAACAGATTGACAAAACAAGCTCTTGGAGGGGGGAAAAAAAAAAAAAAAAACCACACAACTTTTTCTTCTTTCCACATTCCACAGGTAGCGGTTTGTATCTTTTATTACTCAAATGGTTTGGTGAATTAGGCCTCTTTCACACGGCTGCCACCGCTAAGCGGAATCTGCTTGCTTGGCGGGGGATCTCTCTGCTGATCCCTGCTGACCCAACACTTATGAACACTTGTATGCTAGGGAAGTTTCTCACTTTTCTTGTTCTATTGCCCACATAGGAAGTAAAAGAAAATGTCTTCAAGGAGGACACATGACAGTGGTGTTGGACGTTTTCCAAATCTACTAAACAGAAGTCATTTTATTGCTGTCCAACGATAGACACTGAAACAGGAAATAGGGGAGAACTGTCCCCAACTGGGACACAAACTTCAATAAAAACTTGTAAAGATTCTAAACATTCCCCGCTCTATCCAAAGTAAATAAAGCATGGATTGTAACTTCCCATGTATATTACACTGTTGGGAACGTCTTTCTTTTTCCTGTCGGTCTGTGCCTCTACTGGAGATTAATTTGATTTGTCCTGAAAACCATTTCCACTGCTACAGCAAAGCATGGAAGGTTTGATCAAAATACATTTTAAAAACGTGATAGTATTTCTACTGGTGGGTCGCTAATGGGTTCTCACACATCCGACACTTTGTGACAGCCAGATTATTCCTAATGTGGGCCTCGCTTCAGGAGTCCCATGACATTCCAGAGACAGAATTCTTCCGCTATCTCCATCTGCAACATTGGCACACCTCATTGCATAGAATCTCCTCGTACCCATTCCAAAAACCCTTATTTGAACACACATGCCTACATTCTCCAGGATCCCTGGGCTTCATTTCAGCCCTCTATACTTCTCTGAATAACCACTCTTCTTCTACCCCTCTCACCTATGTAGCTCAGTGGGAACGAGACTTGACTAGAGATAGACTTGGCGGATTGGAGCAGAGCCTGGTCTTGTGTGGCCAAATGCTCGGAGGCGGCTTATAAGGGGCTTCTCCGTTGATATTGGGTCCTGCCCGTATTGCCCACACCAATCCACGCTGTCAGCCAAAAGAACAATTGCCCAGCCTTGGAGGAAACCATCTGTTCCCTTCCAGGGAATAAGAGATTGCATGACTGTGTTGATGCTTAAAGGGGTTGTAAAGGTTTTTTTTTTTTTATAAATAAGCATGTTATACTTACCTCCTCTGTGCAAGGGTTTTGCACAGTGTGGCCCCGATCCTTTTCTTCTGGGGTCCCCAGAGCCGCTCCTGGCTCCTCCTCTTCTCGAGTGCCCCCACGGAGATCCGCTTTCCATTAGGGGCACTCGTGCAGGCGCGCTCCCAAGTCCTGCTGCTGCGTCCATCAACACAGACAACAGGATTTGGCCTTGCCCCCCGTGTCACTGGATTTGATTGACAGCAGCGGGAGCCAATGGCTCCTGCCACTATCAATCTATCCAATAGGGACCAAAAACAGCGGCTGGAGCTGCTGTGCTCGTCCTCATCGCTGGAACAATCGGGTTCAGGTAAGTAAAAGGGGGGCTGGGCTGCTGCACTACAGAAGGTGTTTCACCTTAATGCATAGAATGCATTAAAGGTGAAAAATCTCAAGGGTTTACTACCCCTTTAACGAACAGATGTCTTTCATCCGCAACGATACGCATGCGAAGTTCCTGAAAAATCAACTATGGCTGCCATATGCCTTGCCTACCCTCCACTCTACCAGCTTGGGTGGCCTATGATGGACAGCCTCGATGTTGCCGGGGCCTTACCTCTCCCCCATATCTAGGCCTCTAAACTGGGCCCCCTTTCCTTGCTACTTTACTCTTCCTCTCCCTGGTTCCTTACCCTTCAGGTGCGCCTCCTCTCTTCTTATAGCGCCACCTTTATGCCTAACTTCTTCCTGGTCTCTGACCTATTCCCTTCTTCTTAAAATCGGTATAGGCTGTAAATTGCACCATTATATGGATTTTGATGGGCCTCGCGCATACCCCGCTGTAGGGAAACCTCCCCAGGATCCCTTGGCCCTCCAGGCATTATAAAAAAGCCCATCCTCTGTCGTTACATCAATTCTCGCTTTCACACTGCTGCATTTTTCTCTCTCAATAATTTTTTTAAAGTGTATAGAAATAGAACACCCTACATTCTGAATGCAAGGAAAGGTTAACTGGATTTTTGGACACTAACCACTTTTTTTTGAAAATACTAACCACTTCCAAAACACTCAAGTTGATTCTGTCCTAGGTTTATTGGGGTATGTGAATTCCAATGATTTGGCTATGATCACAAACGGGCAATCATGAGAGCATTTTACATGGCACGGAGATTAATAGCTTCTCGTTGGGTTTCATCTAACCCTCCTACCCATAGAGACTGGATACTGGAGATATATATGCCCAACTTAACATCTCTTTGAAGACATTTGGAAAAACTGTAAAAATGTACGGTGTGCTACATGTTATAATAGAGGTTGGGTACCTTCTGAGTGTGTTGGAATGATTTGTTATAAAGCATTAATATGTTACTAATATGATATACTGTACTATAAGTGTTATGATGTAGTATTTTGCAGCATATGATGGTATTGATATGTACGGATGTGGTTATTTATTCCTTTTTTTTCCCTTTTTGACGCTTTATTGACCTGCAATTTTTTTTTTGTTCATGCAGTCAGCTCACTACTAGATGAGAGGATCCATGTGCGCTACGGTGGAGCCGGTATGCGACCCATCTGACCAGTCAAATACATAAAGCTGAGAAGCAGAAAAGAGGCAGCCTTTTAATAGGTACATGAAGCTTTAGAAAGGCATGTACAGTATATCTGGTGTTCTTTTACAGGGGGTGCAGTTGAGTAAACCCGGTGGTCACTTTAAAGCATACCGTAATGTCTATAGTCAATACTTGTTTTAGTCTTGGGTAGAGCAAGGAAGGGTTAAAAACAGACAAATCGAAAAGACTGTACACAAAGTGAATGCTGCTTTCTGTATCATCCAGGATATTTCACTGTTATGAGAATACCTAGGACAAAGACCTAGTGTGTCAAGTGGCTGGCCAGAAGACATCAGAAAAAGTAAAAAAAAAAAAAATAAATAAAAATTAAAAAAGCATAACATACCACTTAGGAGGGAGGGGGGTGGGCTTTTAGAGGGGGCAGTACAGAGTCGAGCCTTGGCCATTAAGTATTAGTGGTATTAGATTAGCTAGATGCAAAATTTTCTAAATATTTTTTGCAGTTCACAAATCCATTTTAGTTGTATCTATTTCTGAAACAGTTCTGTATAATTACAGTACAAGGCAACTCCATACAAAAATCTACAATAGATATGCAGTGTGAATAGCTATTTGCTCTAGGGCAAGTGTACACGTGTTTGTCATACTTTCACATGGGCTTGTGACATAAAAACAACTTCACTGATCATACAGTATATGACACGCTCAATGTGTACAATTATAGACACTTTTTAAATATATGTGAAGTAAACATTTCTATATTTGGAGTATATTACAGTGATATGTACATACTGATTTCATGGATTTATATGAAAGCCAATAGGATGCAGTACCACAAAGGGTGCCTGTCATATACAGTGCCTTGAAAAATTATTCATACCCCTTGAAATTTTCCACATTTGGTCATGTTACAACCAAAAATGTAAATGCAAAGCCCCTCCAGCAGACGTCAGTCGGATATATCCTGGCCAAAGTGGTCGGGACTCTATACCATCTGGACAATATTTTATAGCCATTTTCCTGCATCTTAGTATCCACTGTGCTTTTGTGAGTTAAGGTGTGTATATTATCTAGCTGGCAATGCTGTATCTTGGCCTAGGCCTACAAGGCCCAGGCCTAGGGCGGCACTTTGCAGGGGGGCAGCACGAAAAGAGTCCTCGCTGGCTTGCGCTACACTTAGTGTAGTGCCAGTCCTATAAGGTGGACTGGCCTGGGAGGCAAATCGGTCTAGCACCCCCATAAAGCGGCTTGGCAGGGCTGACATCAGGGGGGGGACAGCTCATACATATGTAGGGGACCTGGGCGGTGGACCCCAACTAATGAGTTGTTGTTCTGCCCCATAGCCAAACTGGAAGTGTGAGGAAATCTCTGCAAATAAGGGGAATCCAATGCCCCCCCCCCTCCAAAGCCCTCAAAACTAGTGTCCCCACTGGAAAATTTCAAGGTGGGTCAGGAAACAGGAAGGGGTGGCTCATATTTAAATTTGGGGGGAGGGGTGGCTCATATTTAAATTAGGGGGGTGGCTCATATTTAAATTAGGGGGGTACACTAGTTTAGTCAGGCCTAGGCAGCACAAAACCTAAATACACTGCTGCTAGCTGGGCATAGGTAAACTTATGCTGCAGGTCCCTCTCCCATTCCCGTATAAAGGCCAGTTCATTTCTCGACTCGATCGACTGCAATAACTCGCAGAGCACCGAAATAGAGTGTGGCACCGGGTCTGTAGACTTACACAATTTCTCGACCGTTGTAAGGGACGACGAGGGTCTAATGGCAAAAGGTAAGGTGTGGATGAAGTTGTGCAGCTATCTGTAGTGCCATTCATCCATTGGGAACTGGCCGAACTGGTAGTGCGGTCCCAACGCTGTAGGTCAGCTTTAAGAGTGGTTAACAAGGGGGCATAGTTACAGGAGTAGAGTTGCGAGCAATTAGCGGGGAGTTGGATCCCTAGGTACTTTATAGAGGAGGTACACCATGTGAAGGAGGAGGGGGCCTAAAGTTGTGTACATAGGGCAGGCGAGACCTCTAAAGGCAGGATCTTCGACTTGTAATAGTTAATTTTAAAATTAGTAAGCGAATGGAAGCTCTTCAGCTCAGCCATAATGTTGGGGAGATAAATCACAGGGTCAGCCACATAGAACAGATCATCAGCATAGGCTGAGAGTTTGTGTTCTGCCGTACCCACTTGGAAACCTTTAATGTCCTGGTTTAGACGAATCATGTTAAGGAATGGTTCCAATGTCAGGGCAAAAATAAGAGGGGAGAGCAGGCACCCCTGCCGTGTCCCATTTCGTATGGCGAAAGCAATAGCGATAGAGAGTTCCATTCACCTTGACTGGCCTCAGGAAAGCTGTATAAGGTACCTATCCACTGCAACATAGCCTGACCGAGGCCCAGTCTTCAGCACTGCGTGGAAGGAGCTCCAGTACACCATCGAAGGCCTTTTCGGCGTCAGGAGGCAGGGTGGACTGGACTGCTGCGAGCCCACCTAAAGAACTAGCTGAATCGCCTGGTTAGAATTCTCTCAGGCCTCCCTCCCCTGGATGAAACACGTTTGGTTGGGATGGATTAATGACCGCATGGACTGGTTTCAACCAGTTTGCAAGGATTTTTGCTAAGATCTTAATAGTGTTTAACAGCGAGATCGGTCTAACTTCCTGGGGTGGTCGGGTCCTTTCCCTCCTTCTGGGATAACCGTTATATGTGCCAGCAGGGCCTCCTTGAATATAGGCAGTCCTGTGGCAAGGGCGTTAAAATATGAACACATGTGTGCAGAGAGTAGGGGTAAAAATGTATGGTAGTACGTATTCGTGTAGCCGTCTGGGCCAGGGCTTTTACCCGCGGGCAAGTCTTTTATCACTGCCTCAATCTCAACCCCCCGAGATGGGCCTATCTAAAGCGTTCGCTAACTTGTGACCGTCAACTGGGGGGCCTTTGCCACCTCTAGGTATTGTGCAAGGCAGGCAGCTTTTTGTGTAGGCGTGTGGCCCTCTAATGTCTCTGGGAGTTGGTATATTTGGGTATAATAGTCTTTAAATGCGCTCAAGATTTTCGAGAATAAAACCGAAGAGTTTGCAATTGTGTGTATTTTGTGGAAGTAGCCAGAGTCGCGCCGTTGCCTAAGCGCTCATGCTAAGAATCTCCCACATTTATTACCGACCTCCCGCACGTTCTCCCCAAAAGTAATGGGAAATTGTCTACAGCATCATCCAAGAGGTTTTCGTTTAGGCGCCAAGTCCATTGGCGCGTTTCTAGCAACAGCAGTGTGAGGGAAATGGAGACAGGCGCATGGTCAGAGATTGTGAACGATCCGATGGACGAGCAACTCCAAAAAGGTGTTGGTCCACCAGCAACAGATCTATGCGTGTGTACACATTATGTACTGTGGAGAAATAGCTCAAGCCTTTTTCTTTGGGTTGGAGTATTCTCCAGCAGTCCATCAGATAGTGAGAGTGTGCAGTGATTAAGGGAAATGTTTAAGGAACAGCCGGAGGATGTGTCTAGCAACGGATCTGGACAGACATTGAAGTCCCCCCCCCCCCCCACAACCAAGCGTCCCTCACGAAACGTGGAGATGGACTCCAAGACCCCGTCCAGGAAGGATAGCTGTCGGGTGTTAGGGGCGTACAGGGATGCGAGGGTAAGCCTGCGCCCAAGCAGGGTCCCCTTGAGGAACACAAATCTACCCTCTGGATCCACCTGATGGTCCAGGGGGATGAAGGGACAGTGTTTGTGTATCGCAATTGCTACGCCCCCCGACTTTGCCCTTGGAGAGTTACCTAAAAACCATCTGTCATAGATATGTGTGGGAAGGCGAGGAGTCCAGTCAGTTTGAAAGTGAGTCTCCTGCAACAATAAAATGTGTGCCCCCAGTCTCTTAGTCTCAAACCACAACTTACTGAATTTCTTTAGATAACTCAATCCACGGACATTATCTTTAAGGAAGCCATCTCAGATTAGTGTGGGGAGGATTACCCAGGGTTCAGGGTGTCAGGAGGGGACCTGCAGCAGACCAGCCCATGGGACAAAAAGTGCTGTAAACAAAAGCAATAGATAAAAACCAGCATCATATCAAACATAGGAATAACATCAACTTTACCAATTAAACCATCCATTCGCCTTGCAGGCGAGTTGACTCTATACTCAGTGGCGCAGGAGAGATTCCCCCCCCCCCCGTCCAGCCGAACGGAAAGGGTGGTGGAATGTCTGGCACCAGCAATTGCCCAATCTCGGGCAGAGAACCATCTGGAGGTCACCTATTGGGGGTAGGTGGGGAGGCATCAGGCGAAGACCCGCTCCCGGGTCCTGCTCCAGTTACTGTATACGGCTAAAGCGGTATATTGGCATCTTTAGTCCACAGCAGCAGCTATATATGAGGAAGAGAGATGAAGGTAGAAACCAATGGATAACGTTTATGAGTAGCTCGTTACGCATTTGATGTAGGGGACAATCCTGGCCTTCCCGGGCGGGTAGAATCATTGTGTGGCCTGTTCCTGCATCTTCGGCTGCGACATACTGACTGCCAAGGCATCAGGCGGGCGACCATTTGGGGTTCCTGGCTAAAGCTCCAGTCCGGAATATCCAATGGTGGCAGGCCAAGGCAGGAAAGAAAAAGTGGCAAGTCTGATCTGTTTCGGAGGGTTATTTGTTGGCCCTCTTTGGTGACCGAGAGGCTAAAGGGGAACCCCCAGTGATAAATTAGGTGGGCTTTCTGCAGTTCCTCGAGCAGGGGTTTGAGGGCCTTCCGCTGCATCAGCGTGCGCCTAGAGAGGTCCGGGAATAGGGAGAGTTTCGCTCCATCAAAGTCAATATGGCAGATCCCCCGGACATGGTATATGATGCGTTCCTTGAGAGAATATTTGTGTAGTTTACATATGTCTCGAGGTTTGTCTGGGCCGTCTGATGGAGGTCTCAAGGCTCTGTGGGCATGGTCAATTTCAATGTGAGCGGGGCCTCCCTCCCCAGGATCTGCTTCAACACCCCCTGGAGGGTAGGGACAATGTCTTTGGGAGCCGTAGCCTCTGGGAGTCCGCGTATGTGGATGTTCACTCTGCGGCTCCGATTCTCCACATCATCCAGCTGATCGAGTAAAGCATCAATTTTCCTGTCTTGGGCTGGAAAGTGGACTTGGAGGGTTTGTATGGCAGGGGTGATGTCTTCCACCGAGCCCTCCAGCACCTCAACCATATCCCCCTATATGGGCTGTGTCTGTCTGTAAGGCCTCTATGTCCTGTCTCTAGGCTCTTCAGGTCAGCTTTAGTGGGGAGAGCCAGTATATGCGACCTGCCAGTCGTTATCCCATAGGACCTCATCTATGTCTATTAAGCCCATCTGGGAGCATGAGGGAGCAGGGGCCCGGGAGGAGGAAGATGTCGGTGGCTTGGAGGTAGGCCCTGCCTGGGGGGGGGGTTCTTGTGAGTCGCTTTGGCCACATTTCTCGTGGCCTCGTCCCAGGCAGGGTCAGCTAGGGAGTCCTCTGGATAGTCTGGGGAGAAGAAGGGAGAGGACGAGGCCAGAGGCAACCGGGTGATGGAATGGGGGAGACCGCACGTGCTTCGGCGTTGCACTCACCTGGCACCATCTTGGATCGTTGCTCCCGCGGCCTCCTGTCCCCGGTTAAAAAGCCAGAGCGCAGCCTCAGTGTCCGGAGGCTGCGGGGACTGTCTCCGCCTCGTGGCGATCTCACCTGGCGATGCAGAGTGTGCTCAGCGCTGCAGTGGAAGCTGTAGAAGGAGCGGGTCGGACGGAGCTCTGCTCACACACGTCCGCTCGCTCTTATGCCGCGGCCACGCTCCGCGCAAAGATCAGTGTTGATCTCTTAGTTCTTACTAGAGCTGGCAGGGCACCGATGCAGAATCGGACAGATGAAGAATGAGATTGATGCTGCGCCCACCTAGGTGAGAAGAATGTTTGGTTTTGTTTTTTAGAAAGCCATACTTTAAATGACCTATGGTGACAGAAGCTCAACCATCTGCAGATAAATAAAAGAGTAAATACAAGACTAACCATGTTACTTTAGCTCTCTGAATCACATATGAACAATGATTTTGAGATGTGAAAACATGGTACGGTGGGGTGGTGACCTTAGCGTTTAAGTCCAAAGGCTTGCAGAAGAGGCGGTTACCATGTGGTTGCTTCAGCAGGCTCCCTTAATATGTGCAGCCAGCCCACCATAACCTCTTCTGTAATCTGCATTCGCCCTGGGTTGCCAACTGCCTGTAAAATTACAGACGGTTTGTAAAAAAAAAAAAAAAAAAAAAAAAAAAAAAAAAAAAAAAAAAAAGATCAATTTACAAACTGTCTGTAAATATCAGTTGTGGACAGCGGCTGCTGTAATACAAAAAAAAAATATGGGTGCGGACTAGCTACAGAGTCAAATGGGGGGCAGGAGGCTTGGTGCACGGTGACGTCATGGCGCCGTTTTGTGGGGTGGCGCCTTTTATTAATTTTAGCAGGGGGAGCTGGGCCAGCACACGAGAGCACTGATGTTCCCAGGACAGTCCTTCCTTGGTGGAGGAGAAGAGGAAAATAGAGGTGGTGAAAGAATTAGAGCAGAGATGCGAGCCTCCCAGACTTGACCATGTCGGATTGCCCTGTTGCACCCGAGCGAGCAATGGAGGAACCTGGAGGTTAGGCCAGTGGCAGCTCCCAACCAGCCAGGCCACACAGTCTGTGGGGGGAGGTCACTGATGTAAGGGGGGGGTGAATACACTAAGGAAAAGGGGGACGCTGATATGAAAGTTCCCCCCGCTATCAGTAACCCCCCTTACCTTAGTGTATTCACTCTGCAGAAGGTGGTTTGTGTTCACCAAAGTCCACTAATCCACATCAGAGTCCCCCCCCTTAAATCAGTGTCCTCCGAGTTCCCCTTTACATCAGATTCCGAAGCATCCCCCCCTTACATCAGAGTTCCCCTTTACACTAGGTTCTGTAGCGTTCCCCTTCATTCCAGGGTCTGCAGATTTCGCCCATACCCTGCAGGCTCTGATGTAAAGGGGAATTCTGTGGACTTTGAAGTAAGGGAAATCTTTGTGGACTGTGATGCAAGGGGGAGCTCTGTAGGTTCTTGTGTAAAGAGGTAAAGGGGGGCTCTGGTGACCACAGCATTCCCCCTAACATCAGAGTCCTCAGAGTACTCTTTTACATCAGAGTCCAGAGTGTTCCCTTTTACATCAGGGTCTACAGAGTCTCTGCTAGGTTACATTAACCTAGCCTTCATGTTAATAAAGAAATATTTTTTTCACCATTTGGTATACCTTAAGCACATTGCTACATGTTTTTAACTTGAATATGGATATTTGCACTGAAAACAGTCATTGTAGCCAACATTTTTAATTTTCAGTAAAAATTTGGCACGGTCTGCAAATTTTTGAGCGTTGTGCGAGTAAAAAAAAATTGGCTCTGTCAGTACATTTTGTGTGTCGTGTTAGTGAATTTCACTTTGGGAGGTTGGCAAACATGCTTCCGGCCATGGCCACATTCCAGCCTCCACTACATACAAAAGTTATTAGCCCTGCACTGTATGTGATGGTAAAGAGGCTCCTCGCACAGCCCACAGACCAGAGCTTCAGCAAGAGGAGAGTGCTGGAGGCAAGTAATACAGCCTCTTCTGCATCTCCCTAGATTTAACCCTTGCTTTGCAGGGGGCCCACTGCAATTATTATTATACAAGATTTATATAGCGCCAACAGTTTGCGCAGCGCTTTACAACTTTAGGGCAGACAGTACAGTTACAATTCAATTCAATACAGGAGGAATCAGAGGGCCCTGCTCATTAGAGCTTACAATCTAGGAGGAAGGGTCAAGTGATACAAAAGGGTAATCACTGTGGGAGATGAGCTAATGAAGAAAATCAAAGTGCAGTTGTTAGGTAGAGGCAGGATAAGCTCCTCTGAAAAAAAAGTTTTCAGGGATCACCTATAAGTGGATAGATTTGGAGACAGTCTGGCATATTGGGGTATGGAATTCCAGAGGATGGGAGAAGTCCTGGAGGAGAGTATGGGAGGAGGTCTTAAGAAGGAACGAAGAGGATGATTAGGTTGATATTTTGAGACTAGGCTAGTGAAGTAGCTGGGGGCAGAGTTGGGGATGGCTTTGTAACTGGTTAGCATTTTTAAATTTAATTCGCTGGGCGAGTGGCAGCCAATAGAGGGATTGGCAGAGAGGGGCAGCAGACGCTGAGCGGTTTGTAAGGTGTACGAGTCTGGCAGTGGCATTCATGATGGACTGAAGGGGGGGGATAGTCTATTTAAAAAGGTAAGCCAATGAGGAGGGGGTTTCAATAGTCAAAACAAGAGGTAACCAGGGAGTGAATCAGGAGCTTTGTGGTTTCAATGGTTAGAAAGGGGCGTTG
This sequence comes from Glandirana rugosa, assembly GCA_018402905.1. Taxonomy (NCBI): domain Eukaryota; kingdom Metazoa; phylum Chordata; class Amphibia; order Anura; family Ranidae; genus Glandirana; species Glandirana rugosa. The sequence continues at coordinate 105,024 of BLSH010218195.1, forward strand.
TTTAGCGATGTGGCCAAAAGGAGAATTGAGTCCAGGATAACACCTAGCACCCTGACATGCGGGGATGGGTGGATGGTTGTGCCATTGCTCTCGACAATGAAGTCAGGGGAAGGGGCACGTGGGGGAGGAAATATTATGAGCTCGGTTTTGGATAAAATGAGTTTGAGGAAGTGGTGAGACATCCAGACAGATATGTCTATTAGTAAGTTGGTGATGCATGAGGAAACTGATGGAGTGAGTTGAGAGATCGATTTGGGTGTCCTCAGCATAAAACCGATATTGAAAGCCATGGTAGGCCATCAACTGGCCCAGGGAACAATTGTAGATTGAAAATAAGAGGTCCAAGAACAGAACCTTGGGGGACACCAATGGAGAAAGTTAGAGGAGAGGAGGAAGTATAATTGTGACAATGAAAGTGCGTTGGGATAGGTAGGATGAGAGCCACCGAAGAGCACAGTCATGGAGACCGAGGGAGTAAAGTTTTTTTGAGGAGGAGGGGGTGGTCAACTGTATCAAAGGCAGCTGAAAGGTCCAGAAGTAGGAGTACAGATGGGTTTTTATTGCTATGACCAGAACTGGGGTTTAGCTTTACACCAAGCTAACTCTAGTTCTGTTTCAATCGTTTTACATTTTGAACATAGCGATATAGATTAACATTGCGTTGTACATTACTGAACATACAGCCTAAAAGGTTGCTAGCAGCAACAACCAAGATAAGGGGGGGGGGGGGTACTGAAATAAAGGTCCCGTATCATAAACCAAAGGACAGATGTTCATGAATGAGCAAGTACAGTACAACTAAAAACTATACTCTAAACTTCACGTTAAAACAGAGACTGCACACAAGATACCCATCAATATTAGAAGTGCCTTTGGTATCATGAGACCACATATTTCTCAATACAATAATGTATCATTTGTGGTAAACAAACAAGTAACAATAAGTCGGGACGGGTGTCAACAACAATATTCAACTTGCAGTAAAGGTAAACAAATATAGTGTGGAAAGCAGAAAAGAAAAAGAACAATATAGGAACAAAAGTAAGTCTGTCCAGGGATCCATCTCCTTCTCACCTGGGAGTCCCCTCTAGGGGTCCGGCACCTGCTGTAAGAAAGCCAGGGGTTCCAGACCTTTTCAAATAGGGTTTAGTTCTTTCGTACTTTATCTCATAAAACACTCACAATCTTTTTGTTGAGTATGATCCAGGTTAACTTGCGCTTCATCAAAGCCAAGTCAATCAATGGCTGTTGACATAGCTATTTTGGCCGCCAAAAACAAAGTGAATCAAAGTCTGAGTGTTGCAGGATATTTTATACTGGTGCATTCAATAGTGCAGTCCGCTAACCATTTCTAGGTCTGTGCCTGATTCAGCAAATGCATAGGAATGTGATGCATCAACTAGTATGGCTTTATTGTTCCCTCCACTTAAAGGGCCAATTTACACCAGATGCAGTGGGACTGCGTTGGGCAGGTATTGCAGCACAGTCCCACTGTATGAGAAGGAAAAGATGCCTAGTCTCCTGTGTGCCCAGTTCATATCAGCGTGTTGCGCTGGTGTATGGGCATTTTTTGCACTGAAAAAAAAAGTAATGCATGCAGTATTGTGTGGCAGCCAACTGAACTTAAAGCAGAGTTCCACCCAAAAGTGGAACGTCCACTTTAAGTGCAGGTGACCATCTGACATGCCACAAATGGCATGTCTTTTTTTTGGGGGGGGGGGGGGGGGGAGCAGGATCCTGTTTTGACAGGGTCCCAGCTCCACTTCATCTCCTGGCGCCACGAAGCCAGAAGGAAGTTCATCTCTCTCCCCTCTCCCTCCCGGCAATCTTCTGGGGCACGTTACAGGTTCCAGAAGATTGCTTGGTCATTCCCAGCGTGCAGCGTGGCTCGCGCATGCGAAGTACGCGCCCGTCCATGAAGCCACAGCCGGGCACCAACACTTGCTATGCCAGCACTGCAGAGGGAAGGGGGAGAGGAGCAATGCATTGGGCGGCCGCATCACTGGACCTTAGGACAGGTGAGTAGCCATTTATTAAAAGTCAGCAGCTACACTTTTTGTAGTTGCTGACTATTAAATGGGCGGAATTCCGCTTTAATGAAATGTCTGTGTGCCATTTCAATTAAAGTAGAACTACAGGCAAAACTTTCTTTTATTTTTTTAAATTCTGGATAGAGTAAGGGAGGGTTATAACCGCTGTCAGATTTTTTTTTCCCGCAATCTCTGTCCCATTGCGGAGATTTTTCTTCACTTCCTGTCCCACAGCCAAACAGGAAGTGAGAGGATCTCACTGCAAATTAAAAGGATTTTTTGGGGGGACTCCCAAGTCTTCAGAACATGAAGATTTTTCATCTATTACTTTTCTGGGGACAACTCAAAAATTGGGGTTTTCTTTTTACTTTCACTTTCAACAATGGTAAACAGGACAAACAGAGAGGGGGAATCTCCTTAACAGGGGCACAGACAGCAATAAAAACTGACAGGGGCTCTTATCCCTCTCCCCTCTGTCCAAAAGTAGAAAAAAAAAAAAAATGAAGTTTTGCCTTTAGTTATACTAAAGCCCCTTTCACACAGACGTTCCGTTCAGGTTCGCCTGTCCGTTTTTTCAGGCGGAAATGAAGGGATCATCCATGCACCCCTATGGAGCAAGGGATTTCAGTGGAGACATGTTCGCTGACATCCGTTGTTCTCTGATCTGCTCCAGACACGTAAAGTCTGATGGATGGAAACCCCATTTTTCCACTCGTCTGCAGATCGGTTAGGATGACAAACGGACAGATGGATCCATTGTCATCCGATTTGCCATAGGGGAGAGTGGGGGCTCTGACAGATCCGTCTCTGCACAGAGAGCGGAGATGGATCTGCTCCGCTGATCCCCTCTGACAGAACGGCCGTGTAACACCAGCCTTTAAGTTAGTTTAAGAAAAAGAAAAAAGGGACATTATGTGGTAAGCAGGAGTAACTTGTTGACAAGGCCTTTTCTGGCACTTTGTTTACAAGTTTAAATCAGTATTTTTTTTGCTAGAAAACGAATTTGAACAACAAAAAATTTTTTTTTTTTTAAACAGAGACCTTAGAGAATAAAATAGCAATCGTTGCAAATTGTTAGGTCATGTGGTATTTGCACAGCAATTTTTCAAACACAAATTATTTTCAGGAAAAATACACTTTAATTAACTTTAATGTAAAAAAACACAATAAATAACCCAATTTTTGGTAAAGTATAAAAGATGACGTTACACTGAGTAAATAGATACCCAACATATCATGCTTTAAAACTGCACACGCTCGTGGAATGTCGACAAACTACGATACTTAATCTCCATAGGCGAAGCTTTAAACATTTTTACAGGTTACCAGTTTAGAGTTACACAGGTGGTCTAACACTGGAATTATTGCGCTCTCTAACATTTGAGGCGATACCTCACTAGTGGTACAAACAGTTTACATAGGCGTGCCCAAATTACATATGCGTTTGCTTCTGCGTGCGAGCATGTAGGGATGGAGAGGTTTTTGAAATTTTTTTTATTTTTTTTTTCATTTTTACACGGTACCCTTTTTTTTTTTATCACTTTTATTCCTATTACAAGGAATGTAAACATCCCTTGAAATAGAAATAAGGGATGACAGGTCCTCTTTATGGATAGATCTGGGGGTCAATAAAAAGCAAAAAAAAAAAAAAAAAAATAGTTTACTTCTGTCAGACTGGAAGTGATGCCATGACGTTGCTCTGGTTTTCCAAGACCATAGAGGTAAATCAGAAATTATTTGGTCTCTGGGCTCCTCTCTGGCCAGCCGTGTGACCCGTCGGGTCATTTCTTGGTGAAAACTGTAAGCCCCAGAAACACCAGTAAGCGAGGGGTGGGAAGGGGGTATAATTTTGGTAGTTTGTGTCCCCTCCCACTGCTTATGAAAGTGATCCAGTGCCTAATTAGCTGTTTGGATGGCTTTAATGGGAAAGCCAGTCCCCTGCTGAAAAAAAAAAAAAAAAAAAATTACCGGGGTTGTGTATGTATTGCAGTTGCAATTGGATAAGCGATACAGAAATATATGACATTCTAAAGAATCTTTGAGTCCCAAGTGAAACATATTTGCTGTGTCAAAACTACTGGGAAAGGGGCAAAATCTAAGATCTCAAAACACATGGATTCCTTGATGGAAGAGCAAATACTGCCTAGCTTTTTCCAAGTCAGGGGCTGAAATAAACGCTCAGGATCTTGCCTAAGAAAAAATTTGACAACTAGGAAAAAACAGTTGAATATTTTAAAAGAAACATTCTGCCAACCAGTACCATCAAAATTGTGATTATGTAGATTGTTCTGTTCAAACCCTGAAAACTGTGGAAAACAAGCTGACCACAGAAAAACTAAGAAAAACAACTAAGACTTTGTGTCGAAGGCAAAAAAAGGTGTTTAACAAACTCAATACTGGGCACAGAAACCCCCTTCCTGCCCAGGCCATTTTAAAACTTTCAGTGCCATCACACTTTGAATGACAATTACTCAGTCATGCAACACGGTACCCATATGAAATGTGCATCCTTTTTTCACACAAATAGAGCTCTCTTTTGGTGGTATTTAATCACTAGTGGGTTTATTTTTTGTGCAATAAAAAAAAAAAAAAAGAAGACTGAAAATGTTGTGAAAAAATGCCTTTGTTTCGGTCATAAAATTTTGCAATTTAGTAATTTTTCTTCATAAAATTTTGGCCAAAATTTATACTGCTACATATTTTTGGTAAAAAAAAAAACAAATCGGTGTATATTATTTGGTCCTTCTGTAAGTTATAGAGAGTCTACAAACTATGGTGCTAATCATTGAAAATTCATCACACCTGATGTACTGACGGCCTATCTCATTTCTTGAGACCCTAACAAGCCAGGAAAGTACAAATACCACCCAAATGACGCTTTTTGGAAAGTAGATCTTCCAAGGTATTCAGTAAGTTGCATAGTGAGTTCTTTGAAGTTGTAATTTTTTTCCCCACAATTCTTTACAAAATGAAGATTATTATTATTTCTTTTTTTTTTTTACAAAATTGTCATATTAACAAGTTATTTCTCACACACAGCATATGCATACTTGCAACTACACCCCAAAACACATTCTGCTACTCCTCCTGAGTATGGCGATATCACATGTCAGACTTTTTCACTGCCTGGCCACATACAGACGCCCAAAATGCAGGGAGCACCATCAAGTATTCTAGGAACATAAATTACACATTACTATTACATTTTTGAAGGCCCTGGAGCACCAGGACAATGGAATTGCCCACAAAATGACCCCATTTTGGAAAGCAAACACCCCAACATACAATCTGAGAGGCATAGTGAGTCTTTTGAACATGTCATTTTTTTTCCAGTATTTTTTGGAAAATGTGGGAAAAAAATGAACACTGACCGGTGCCTGGCGGTGGTCACTGATGGGTGACAGGTGACTGGTCACAGTCACTAATGGGTGACTGGTCACGGTCACTGATGGGTGACTGGTCACGGTCACTGATGGGTGACTGATGACTGGCGGTGGTCACTGATGAGTGACAGGCCACGAGTGACTGGCGGTGGGCACTGATGGGTGACATTGTCTAGCGGTGGTCACTGATGGGTTACAGGTGACTGGTGGTGGTCACTGATGGGTGACTGGTCACGGTCACTGATGGGTGACGATTGACTGGCGGTTGTCACTGATGGGTGGCGAGTGACAGGCCACGGTCACTGATGGGTGCACTTTATTGGGGCAAATGTGGCGACTGTTGGGTGACAGGTGCAATATGGGGGGGGGGGGGGCAGCTGGGGTGATGTGGCAGGTGCTTGACACAGATCAGTAACTCATTGATCCTAGCTCTTCTCTCCTCACACTGGAAACTGTGTGAGGAGAGAAGAGCTGGCAACAGCAAGTTACCACTCAGTGTTTACATTACATGTGATAGGCTGTGAGTAGATCACAGCCGATCACATACAACAGCCGCCAGCCAATGGCTCTTTACTAGTGTCGGTGACAGGCAGTGTTCACTGGGAACACGCCGCCACAGACAAGCACACGCAGCGCAATTGGGGGGGGGGGTTCGGGAGTACCATTTGTGATCAGCCGTGGCTTCATCACAGTCGATCACATGGTAAACAGCCATAGCCAATGGCTGTTCACCCTCGTTGGTGATGAGCTGTGTTCCGGGAACACGCCACCACCATGCCGGGATGCGCACGCCCGATTGCGCGCATGCCCGGTTTAAAGGGCCGTCATATGACGTCCGCCCATAACGAGCAGCACCGATCCGCACGTGGGCAAAGGGTTAAAGGGAAATAGGGATCAGGCCATAATGACAGGAAACTTGTGCTTTAAAAAAGCGCGACGTCGCTCTCTCAACATTCTCTCACGCTCAATCAACATTTACCATTTTTAATCTTCAGGTCGCTAGCATTAGTAAATAAATAGGAAAGTATATCATATTTTAACATTTCTTCAGTTATTCCCTGCTTTCCAGGCCTAGGCAAATGTCATACATCCCAGGAGTCTTCAGGAGGGGAGAAAGTGTTTTCTCAGGAAGTAAATGCTGCATGAATCATCTGCCCTTCCTCAAGATGACTACAGCTAATGCTAAGAGTTTGTTTTTCAAAGTGATTTCACAGCAAAATAAATCATGGATAATTTTATCAAACAGATGTAGAGAAAGCATTTCTCCGCGTTGACTGGACTTATTTGCAAGCGATGTTAGAGGCTCTGGGGTTAGGACCGCACATGTTAACGTGGATTATGGTGAGCGTATGCCAATGACGTGCCATTCCATCTTACAGACCCCTTGATCTCCCTGCCAAACCTGATGTGCAAACAAACATTTTGGAAAGCTTTCGAATTTTAAAATTAATTTCACAAAGTCAGAGATTCTCCCTATTCAGTTATCTTCCTCCTTGGCAGGTTGCCTTCAATCTGCCTTTCCTTTTACCTGGGCTAAGTTTTTATTTAGTTACTTAGGCATCCAGCTCACAAACCGCTATGACACCCTGTATGCTACTAATTTCCCCCCACTGCTCGCTATGATCAAACAGGATCTCTCACAGTGGACCAAGACAGCTTTCACGTGGTTGGGGCACATGAAGATTATAAAAATGAATGTTCTACCCAGAATACTCTTCTTCCTGCAGACGATATCTGTGCCCTTGCCCAGAGGTTTCTTTACCCACCTGTCTAGCATGCTGTTTGGGTTTGTATGGGGTGCATGGAAACCGTGCATCGCTTTGAGAGTACTGAGACTCCCAAAGCTTGCGGGTGGATTGGGAGTCCCAGACATACAGTTGTACTACAGGGTCATTGCTTTTCAGAGGATCCTCAACTAGCGATTCCATATCCAACTCTAAGTTTTGGGTCCCCCTGGAGAAATATATGGCAGGGAGGAACTTGTCCTATACCCTGTGGCTATCTCGGGGGCTCCGCTGGGGGGGGGGGGTTCCTGTGGTTTCCTCATGGGGAACAAATGGCCGCCTTTGGGCCCTGGGTGGACAACGGGAATGCCAGCTGTGGTAAGCTTATGAGGAATGGTAGGCTACTGCCTTTTGAGACCCTGAAAGCTAGACGAGGAGGGTCCCAGCTAGATTTTTGGAGGTACAGGCAACTTCACCATTTCTTTGAGATTCATGGCCACTCTAACAGGGACCCTTCCTCTCTCACGCCTTTTGAACAGCTTTTTATAGCAGAAGAACCAATACCACATATGGTTTCCTAACTATACCAACTGCTCAGTTTTACTAACCCTGATTCTAAGCCTAAGCCTATCTTTGTAAGGACGTGGGACCTAGGGCTGGAATTCACCATGGACCAGATGACTCACCTATACCAGCTCACTTATTCCAGTTCCATTGATTCTAAGACTCAGGAACCAAAAAAATTATAAAATTTTGTCACGCTGGTATCAGGTGCCTGCTGACCTGGCCCGAATTTATCCTTCCACTCCAGAGCAATGTTGGTGTGGTTGTGGCCATCGCGGCACACTACTAAATTTGTGGTGGGACTGCCCTGTAATTAGGCCTTTCTGGGTTGACATTAAGTCGCAAATCAAGGATATCTTAGGCTTGGATATCCCTTTATCCCCGACCCATTTTCTCTTGCATATCCCTCCAATACCGATTAGCCAATACAAGATAAGCGTTCTGCCTCACTTGTTGAATGCGGCAAAGTGCTTGCCTCCGATTTATTGGAAGAGAGCACAAGTACCTGGCCGGGAGGAATGGATCCGCAGGGTAAATGAAATAAGGCAGGCAGAAGACTGGATAGCAAGAGGTACTAGGGACTGCTTTAATAGTGTCTGGTCACCCTGGCAGGACTATATCTTTGACCCAGGGTAATTGTCCTCTAGCCTGGATATAGCATTGTTGGAGCTGGTGGAACCATCCCTTAGGAATCGTCTCCAGCCAATAATGTGCGGAGATTCACCTCTTCGAGTCATGACTCTCCTTGTTTCTAGGTCTCTATGGATAACTTTTCAGCACTATTTGGTGACTGGCTCGGTGTGGGAGAGAACGCCGAATGCAAGAAAAAATGTCTCCCTTCTCCTTTTCTTTACTCTTGCTCACTGCACCTTATGAACAATGGGAATGTCTTTTGAACTAGGAACCTTGGTTGTTATGCTGAACATTGCTGTAGCTTGACATGTGGCCCCAGTGCCATGTCACTGTACAGGGGGTGGGGGGTGAAATCACACCTACCTGAGAGGTGTTCTGTCCC